>SJYA01002114.1:4461271-4569219 GCA_006410615.1 Neotragus moschatus | reverse complement strand
TCTAGTCAAAGCTATGGTTTTTCCAGTAGTCATGTATGGATGTGATAGTTGGCCTATAAAGAAAGCTGAGTGCCAAAGAATTGATGCTTTTGAACTGTGGTATTGGAGAAGGTTCTTGAGAGTCCCTTGGACTTCGAGGAGATCAAACCAGTTAATCCTACAGGAAATCAGTCCTAAATATTCATTGGAGGTACTGATGCTGAAGCTGAAAGTCCAATACTTTGGCCACCTAATGTGGAGAGCTGATTCATTGGAAAAGACCCTGATACTAGGAAAGATGGAGGGCAGGAGGAGAAGAGAGTGACAGAGGATGAGATGGTTGGATGGCATCACCAACTCAACAGGAGTTTGAGTAAGCTCCAGGAATTGGTGATGGACAGGGAAGTCTGGCATGCTCCCGTCCTTGGGGTTGCAGAGTCAGACTAGACTGAGCAACTGAATTGAACTGTGTGCTCAGTAGTGTCTGACTCTGTGACCCCATGGACTATAGCCCACCAGGCTTCTCTGTCCATGGGATTTTCCAGGCAAGAATACTGGAGTGGGTTGCCATTTCCTTCTTCAGGCCATCTTCCTAACCCAGGGACTGAACCCAAGTCTCCCGTATCTCCTGCACTCCAAGTGGATTCTTTACCACTGAGTCACCTGGGAAGTCCCGTGTTTTCAAAATCCAAACTAACAATTTGTTCCTGGATTACAGTCAATGTTTGCTTGATTTGAGAGGGATCCTATGCTGTGCTCACAGTCTGTGACTTCACAAACATCACAGTTTCCTATGGGACCAAGGCTGGGTCCCTATAACTCGTGATCTACACCTCACCTTTTAAACACAACATGCAGGAAATTTATAGTAATTGCTAGATCTTGCTATATGAGCATCTTTGGACATTGAGGAGTATCTAACATTTCAGTATCGATTTCTTCTTTAAGGTTGAGTCCAAGGGACTTCCCTGGTGATCCTGTGGTTGGGACTTTGCCTTGGGGGTAGGAGGTGTGGGTTTGATTTTGGTTGGGGGGCTGGGATCCATCATGCTTTGCGGACAAAAAACCCAAATGTGGAACAGAGGCAATATTGTAAAAACTTTTAATAAAGACTATAAAAATGGTCCACATTTTTAAAAGTCTGAGCCCTAACACAAACCACCCATGTGATTCTGGACAAGCCGTCCTTGTCAGAGACAATGTTTTCATCTATAAAATGAAGGTTTAAGACTATATAAAGTTAGTGGTTTTTTCCTGTCCTAAATGCTGTGATTTTATNCGGACAAAAAACCCAAATGTGGAACAGAGGCAATATTGTAAAAACTTTTAATAAAGACTATAAAAACGGTCCACATTTTTAAAAGTCTGAGCCCTAACACAAACCACCCATGTGATTCTGGACAAGCCATCCTTGTCAGAGACAATGTTTTCTTCTATAAAATGAAGGTTTAAGACTATATAAAGTTAGTGGTTTTTTCCTGTCCTAAATGCTGTGATTTTATACAAGGAATAAATAAAGTGAATTGTTCCATAAAGACTGCAGTTTCTGTACTAAGATAATTAATTGAACATATGCACACAACTTTACTCCCTCCTGAAGGTCCTTTAAGTTACATTCGCACACAAATCAGGACTGTATGATGAAGATGGCAAGAGCACAGTAAAAACCAGTAGCAACAGATAGACACAAATAGACACACAGCGACTGGCTTAGACGGCCCAGAGAACTATAGGCAGGGTTTCGAGAACTAATCCAGCTTGTATATCAGAACCCTTAAAAGATACAGGAATTGATGGCAACTACCGCTTCTGGAATTAGGATAGGGAGTAGGGGTTGAAACTCTCTGAGTGGTAGGTGGTCCAGACAGCCCCTGGATCACCCAGAACTTAGTGCCCTGTGGAGACTATCCTAACTTCGCCTGAACTTCTTTCCGTGTGTGTGTGTGTGTGTGTGTGTGTGTGTGTGTGTGTATGCATGCTCAGTAGCTACATTGTGTCCACCTCTTTTCAACCATGGGATTCTCTAGGCAAGAATACTGGGGTGGGTTGCCATTTCCTTCTCCAGAGGATCTTCCCAACCCATGGATCAAACTCGCATCTCCTGTCTCTCCTGCACAGCAGGCTATATTTCATCTTTTATCAATAGCTTCTTTATTTTAAAAAGCTAGGACTTACAATGTGTACGACCATTTTTTTTCTTGATTAGGAACCACTTAACCTGCCCTTGAAGGGTTCTCATGAATCCGCAAGGTGGTGTATAGCACACCCAGCCCATTCACAGGAGTCCCCAGAGCTCACAGCTGTTGCTCTGTCCATCTTCCTCTGGGTCCATGAATGGAGGAGGTTTAGAACATGGCACCCCATGTGTACTCATCAAGGCATGTGGTCCTGTCCCCACTGTGGCTTTGACCAGACTTTCTTCTACTTTCTTTCTTTTTCTTCCTTGTGTCAGCTTCATCTTTTTTTTTTTTTTTTTGGTTAGAGATGTTTACTTACCTCCTTAGGAATCCTACAGTGCATCACAGTGTACTTTACAGAAAGTAAAGTGGAGAATTCCTGCCCTCATATGGTCAAGAGCCTGGCTATTGTGACCAACAGGAAAAATCTAAACTGACTAAGAGCTTAGGACCTGCAACCCAACCATCACAATGCGAATCCTATTTCTGACACCTCCTGGCCGTGTGACAGTGAGCAAGTTACAAACCTCAGTTTTCCAGTCTATAAAATGTGGGGCCCTAAACAAGAGGGTCCCCACCTACCTCTAAATCCCCATCTGCAGCGCTGAGCTCTCGATGTCCTCTGTGTACTGGGCTTGGAGGTCCATGAAGGGCAGTCTTCTTCTCATGCAGTCATCACATACGGATCTCTCCGCTGCCACACTCTCACCCCAGTTCCTGATGAAGGGACCAAGCTAGCCTACACTGTCTGGCTTTTATCAATGCGATCACTATAGCAGACTTAAGATAAATAACCAGCCCCCGGCTGCACCACCAGTGACAGAGCTGGGGCCTCTGGGTCGTATCTTACCTCCTGTGGCTGCATCAACTTCATGTCCCTCACTGCCAAGTTCATGGATCCTCTAAATAGCACTGTCTTCTCTTTATGAGACTAGATATGCAACTACCAGTAAAGAAAGATCTCAGGAGAGTCTTGCCTTTTTCCACAGTTAACCAACAAACACTTGCTCAGGAGTATCCTTCTCCTCTTCCTGGTGGAAGGCGGCCAGAGGACTCCATCTGGACCACAGCAGCAGAAGAGGCTTTCGTAAATTAATTCCGCCAAGGCCAGCTGCCGGCTCGGCTCTCCCTGCTGGTGCCAGAGCTGTGTTCTCTGTGCTGTCTGCTCAGAGGTGGCGCTGACTTTGCAGAGGTTGTGTGTCTTCTTTTCCTTTTCTCTGGCAAAGCCACATGATTTCCAATTACTTTCTGAAGAAAAAAACCCCTCAGTGAAAAATGAGGCAAATTGTTCAAGGTAATATTTTGAGTTGGGGTGCTTGAATTTGTTTATATGTGTCTATATAGTCAAAGCTATGGCTTTTCCAGTAGTCATGCATGGTTGTGAGAGTTCCACCATAAGGAAGGCTGAGTACCAAAGAATGGATCCTTTCAAATTGTGGTTTAGATAAGACTCTTGAGAGTCCCTTGGACTGCAAGGAGATCCAACCAGTCAATCCTAAAGGAAATCAACCCCGAATATTCATTGAAACGACTGATGCTGAAGCGGAAGCTCCAATACTTTGGCCATCTGATGCGGACAGCCGATTCATTGGAAAAGACCCTGATACTGGGAAAGATTGAGAGCAGGAGAAGAGGGTGACAGAGGATGAGATGGTTGGATGGCATCACCAACTCAATGGACATGAGTTTGAGCAAATCCCAGGAGATGGTGAAGAACAAGGAAGCCTGGCATGCTGCAGTTAATGGTGTCGGGAAAAGTCAGGCAGGTCTTAGTGACTGAACAACGTTTGAATTTCGATGTCAGTACTTCATAATCGTGTAAGTAATATATTCTTTCTCCTTCACCCCCAAAGACTAGAAAACATAAACTCCCTAGTTGGCCTGCCCAGGGTCCCCTAAAAAGGTTTAAAACCTCTTTCTTCTTGGGGAAACTTACTGAATCTTTGAAGTAAGTCATAATGATCTTAACTGCCTACAAATCTTTGAATTATTTCTATGCTACACTGTGTTCCATGATGTTTCCTTGGCTGCTTTTAATGGAAGCTATTTTCCCCAATGGACTTTAATGTCTCTAGTCTAGTTCAAAGCCAGTAAAATGGATTTTTTAGAAGAATATTCCTAATACGGCAGTAAATAAGACATAAAAGCAATGTTAAACTCACTTTTTGATTACAGTGTTTATAAGCAAATGGTTTGAAGTCTGTTTGCAGTATAAACCATAATTTTAAATGGCCCCCAAATGAGTAAAAATGCTGGTCTACCCTAAGCTCCTTGCTTTTCCTCATTTATTCGAACATTCTGGAATAAGCTTTGTCTAGTTTATTTTTGAAAAAGCCAAAGACATGTGCAAATATCACCCTAGAATTACAGAGAATGGTTTCAAAAGGTTAAACAATTCACAACAGTATCAGTAAATACAGCTGCTAGATGAGAGAAGAAAATCTAGACAAAAGAAAGGTATTGATTTTTGTGGTCTCTGGAGGCTCTTAACAATGAAAGATTTGAAATTATTGAGCAATAATAAACCTCAGTTAATCAGCACCTGAAGCCTTTCAATCATTCTAGGTCCATGCCAACTCTACCAACGTTAAAGAGAGAATTTTTTCCATAGCAAAATTTGAAATAAAAACTGGTTTTCCATTAATCCTAAGACAGTCATCCATTTCAATTAACCAGAAATACAATGCTGGTTAATTGCCCTTCTTACTAACAGCTTCCCGGATGGTCTTCCCTGATGGTTCAAGTCGTAAAGAATCTGCCCACCAATGCAGGAGACACAGGAGACTCAAGTTCAGTCCCTGGGTCAAGAAGATCCCCTGGAGGAGGAAATGGCAACCCACTCCAATATTCTTGTCTGGAGAATGCCATGAACAGAGGAACCCGATGCGCTACAATCCATAGGATCTCACAGAGTCAGACACAACTGAGCACCCGTGCACTAACAGCAGCTCTGGACTCCTTTAAGATGAATAACTGCAGTAACAAAAGTGTGTTTGATGATGACTGTTTCTAGAGGAATCTAGAAGACAGTTTTATCCGTTATATGCATAGAACAGAGGCCCCAGTTCACACTAGTAAAATAATACAGAGGATTTCTTGGTTTGCATAATAAGTGTCAGCCACTCAGTCGTATCCGACTCTTTGCAGCCCCATGGACTGTAGGCTACCAGGTTCCTCTGTGCAAGGGATTCTCCAGGCGATAATACTGAAGTGGGTTGCCATTCCCTTCTCTGGGGGATCTTCCAGACTCAGGGACCAAATCTGGGTTAAAAGTCTGAAGCAAATATACTGCTTCAAAATGGACTTCATTCAGCAGTGAGATGATGTCACCAGTGGCCCTGNAACTCTTTGCAGCCCCATGGACTGTAGGCTGCCAGGTTCCTCTGTGCAAGGGATTCTCCAGGCGATAATACTGAAGTGGGTTGCCATTCCCTTCTCTGGGGGATCTTCCAGACTCAGGGACCAAATCTGGGTTAAAAGTCTGAAGCAAATATACTGCTTCAAAATGGACTTCATTCAGCAGTGAGATGATGTCACCAGTGGCCCTGGGCTTCCCCGTCTCTCTGCCATATCTTCCCACATCAGGTCTGTCCCCAGGCAGCTCCAGGGACACTCCTGCTGGTTATGAACAACTGTAGCAGCTTAGAGTCTCACATGTTCACAGCACACCATACAGAACAAGAGAGATTCAACCAAAAACTGCTCCAGAAAATAAGATGATCCCCTGTCCTGAGGTCAATCTCACATCCTATTATCATGATTCTGATGGGTCCATGTGCCCATCTCTGAGCTGATCCTGTGCTGGGGAGATTGAATAGCCAGCATGCTTAAGATAGTTTCAGCCAAGTCTTGGAATTGCAGTTGGACTAGAATGTTGAGGCTGTCTGAGGGAAAGAGAAACAAGAATCACTGCTGGGAAGACAACAAACAAGTGTCTACCGCAGCAGCAAATGGGGAAGTTTCAAACTCCCAAAACGTGGGAAGTCCACTGAAGTCAGAAGAGGGGAAGGAGAGCAGAGATGATGCGAGTTGTCTGCTCTCTCCAGCTCTAAAGCTGATTAAATCGAGCAGACAGTATTTGCCAAGTTTACCAAACACTCACGTTGAATTAAAAATACCTAGATGCTTGAAGATGGAGTGGTAGAAAAGCCACATAGAAATAGCTCGGAAAAAATTAAAGTAAAAACTTTTAAAGCACTAATCTTTAAAGCTCCAGAGAAAAAACAAAAATACTTGTTCACTGAAATGTCAGCTCAGGTTTTGGAGGCAGACAGATCTTGGTTTGCCTCAAAACTGCACTACTTACAAGCAGTGTGGTTTATGGCAGGTCACTTTCCCTCTTGGAGTTTCAGTATTTTCACCTGAGTAATTGGGATATGTGCGTGTTCAGTTGTTCAGTCGTGTCCGACTCTGCAGGCCCATGGTGGGTAGTCCGCCAGCCTCCTCTGTCCATGGGACTTTCCAGACAAAAATACTGGAGTGGGTTGTCATTTGGATAATAAGGCTCCTAATAATACTTAGTTCATATAGTTTGCAAGAATTACAATAAGATCTTATAGGCAAAATGTCTAAATGTCTGGCACAGAGTAGGAACTCAGTAGTTGCTAGGGCTGGGTCAGGATTCCTTCCACAAGGACCAGCACTGCCTGTGAGTTTGTTGGACAAGACTAGATTGTTGCCCCAAAGTCCTGGCTTTTGTTTTCTTGTTCCTTTTCCCGATTCTTGTTTTCTTTATGTAGCCTCAAATAGCAAGTTTCTCGTGTACCAGGACATGTCTGGAATCATATGTATCTAAAATAGATATCTTGATACAAGGAACTGTTTCTGTGATGAAAAGGAGGACGTGAAGGAAAACAGGGCTTCCCTGATGGTTCAGATGGTTAAGCATCTGCCTGCCAATGCAGGAGATCCTGGTTCCATCTCTGGGTTGTGAAGATCCCCTGGAGAAGGGAATGGCAACCCACTTCAGTATTCTTGCCTGGAGAATCCCATGGACAGAGGAGCCTGGTAGGCCACAGTCCATGGAGTCACAAAGAGTTGGACATGACTAAGTGACTGAGCATGAAGGAAAAGGACTTGCAGTGAGCAAAAAAAAGTGATTATTTCCATCCAGAAAATAATCAGCGCATTTTCAAGCAGATAGTTCACCTATCCAGTCCCTCCATCATTCGTGTGTTCTCTTTTCTGAGAAAAGTAAATGTCCTTTTTCTTCCTAAGCCTTTATTTAACTATCATCACATGGCAGTTAAGAACAAAGCAGAGCAGCAATTTGCAAAGTACCGTGATATTTCGCTGAGAAGCAATGTGCATGGACTAGGTAGCAGGAACAATGAGAGGAAAGGTGAAAATAGACAAAGCTAAATATGGTGATGACCACCTTTCTACCGCAGTAGGGTTCACAGAGTGCCCCTAGAGCATGGTAAGTGTATCTGATATATAACCTTGGTTCTCTCCTGCTACCCAGGCTTGTTCTGGGTGAACACTCCCTTTGAGTGGCTAATGAGATCTCTCCATCCCACATTCATTTCCATAGCTCCTTGACGCCTTGCTAAGTGGCAAAGGAGACAACCCTACAATCAGTCAGACTAACCAGAGCTGGATGCTAAGAGTTAGAGGGAAGAACCTTGTCCTGCCTTCTCCTCCCCAACCTCCATTATACTCCTTTTTGCTAGGTGATGAATGTCCACTTCCATGGTGACCATTTCGACCTCAACTATAATTCTAATAGAAGTCTTTTCAAGCTAGTTGGGGTCGCACAGTCGGACAGGACGAAAGCGACTTAGCAGCAGCAGCAGCAGCAGCAAGCTAGTTGGAAAGAAAGGTCACTAGATGGAGTTTCTAAATGCCCTGCATTATACTATAATATGGTCAACTCCCTGTTCTGGCTAAAGGCTGAATTAGGACCTGGTGATGCACCTGGCATGCTGCAGTCCATAGGGTCACGAAGAGTCAGACGTGACTGAGAGACTGAGCTGACTGAGGCACTAAAGTGAGTGGGATGTCTTTCTGGTACACGCACTCAGTACTCTGCTGCTGGATGATTTTTGAATGCTTTACTTTTTACGTGGGCTTCCCAGGTGGCTCAGTGGTGAAGAACCTGGCTGCCAATGCAGGAGACGCAGGAGATACAGGTTTGATCTCTGGGTTGGGAAGATCCCTTGGAGAAGGAAATGCCAACCCACTCCAATAAATAAGTACAAGTTGGAAGAAAAATATCACTTTTGAAAATAGAAAGGTCTATGCGATTCAACTAGTATTTGAAAATTTTAGAACATGCAAAATCAAGACTAGACAGGAGAAGGAAGCAGGAGGTGGAGGAGGAGCAATGGTGCATGAAGAGGGAGGCACAGAACACAGGAAAGGCTGGCACAGCAAACAGCAGTTAAAAGAGGTTTTTTTACATAATAAAGAACACATTCCATCAAAGACAAGAGAGTCTGGAAACAAAACTGGTAGAAAGAAACTCAGGAGGAAATCAACACATTAAGCCATAATCACTAGTGGTAAGGAGAACTTAATTGCTTTGCTAGCAGTTCATTAACCAAGATTCAGTGGAAGTGGCTTCTCCCAAAGTCTAGCAGTTAGAGGAATGAGATCAAACCACTGGTCCTGAGAAAGTGAAGTGTTAGTCTCCCAGTCATGTCTGACTCTGAGAGCCCATGGACTATATAGCACACCAGGCTCCTCTGTCCATGAGATTCTCCAGGCAAGAATACTGGAGTGGGTTGCCATTCCCTTCTCCAGGGCTATCCAGAAACCATCGCAATCTTGCGAGTGAAGAAGTTCATACAGCATAATATAATGCAATTTATTTTTAAATGCATTGGAAATAATTTCAAAAGGTTCAGAGAAGTGTTTGGAATGATATGCATCAGTGTTAACTTCGGAGGCAAAAACTGGGACAGCCAAGGACAAGAGAAGGCTGTCATGAAGAGTGGACTTACTCCTCACACGTTATATTGTCTGTGATTGTTTTATTCTATCACTTGTATAAAACAGAATGAACAGATATATTTAAATGTCATGTGCACACCCAAAGAACTAACAAAATAAAAAATATGTATGTCTCTATTTTTTAAGATAAAAGTAATTGTAGACATTTTGAAAATTAGGAGAAAACTGTTTATTGTGTTAGTGTGATGGAATAATCAGTCTCCGATCTAAAGTTTTTTCCTCTCCAATACTTTCCCAGTAATATTTTATGTACTTCTAATAAAACTGTAACAAAAATAATAGCATACTTTTTCACTTTACATAAGAACCCTTATAAGCATCATGTTTAATAATCAGTATATTCCATCACACGAATGAACTATATTTGCTTCATTATTCCCCTACTATTGAGAATTTTAACAATTTCTTTACTCTTGGGGAACTAGAAACTTTTCTATATTCCATCACATGAGTGAACTATATTTGCTTCATTATTTCCCTACTACTGAGAATTTTAACAATTTCTTTACTCTTGGGGAACTAGAAACTTTTCTGTATATAATATTTCCTGCATTTTGGATGACTACCTCAAGGCAAATTCCTGGGTGTAAAATTAGTATAATAAATGGGCATGAATATTTTAATGATTCTCAATCTAAATTGTAAAATTGCTTCCCCAAAGAGTGTTATCACTTTGTATTTCCTTCTCTGCCTCTGCTTACTCTATCCCCTGTGAAGTCTCTGCAAGGAAGGCCCCAAGGAGCATCTGAGCATCCTGGAGGCAGTTACAATTATGCCAAGTACTTTATATACTGTAGCTACATTTAACTGAATCTTCTAAATTTCTGTTACATTTTCTAATGTCATTCTTGACATACAGTAATGCTTTTGATTTTTATATGTTAAGCCTTTAACTGTGTGGATCACAATAAACTGCGGAAAATTCTGAAAGAGATGGGACTACCAGACCACCTGACCTGCTTCTTGAGAAACCTGTATGCAGGTCAGGAAGCAACAGTTAGAACTGGACATGGAACAACAGACTGGTTCCAAATAGGAAAAGGAGTACATCAAGGCTGTATATTGCCACCCTGCTTATTTAACTTATATGCAGAGTACATCATGAGAAATGCTGGGCTGGAGGAAGCACAAGCTGGAATCAAGATTGCTGGGAGAAATATCAATAACCTCAGATATGCAGATGACACCACCCTTATGGCAGAAAATGAAGAGGAACTAAAAAACCACTTGTTGAAAGTGAAAGAAGAGAGTGAAAAAGTTGGATTAAAACTCAACATTCAGAAAACGAAGATCATGGCATCTTACCCCATCACTTCATGGGAAATAGATGGGTAATCAGTGGAAACAGTGTCAGACTTTGTTTTGGGGGGCTCTAAAATCACTGTAGATGGTGACTGCAGCCATGAAATTAAAAGATGCTTGCTCCTTGGAATAAAAGTTATGACTAACCTAGATAGCATATTCAAAAGCAGAGACATTACTCTGCCAACAAAGGTCCATCTAGTCAAGGCTATGGTTTTTCCAGTAGTCATGTATGGATGTGAGAGTTGGACTGTGAAGAAAGCTGAGCACAGAAGAATTGATGCTTTTGAACTGTGATGTTGGAGAAGACTCTTGAGAGTCCCTTGGACTGCAAGGAGATCCAACCAATCCATCCTAAGGGAGCCCAGTCCTGAGTGTTCATTGGAAGGACTGATGCCGAGGCTGAAACTCCAGTACTTTGGCCACCTCATGCAAAGAGTTGACTCGTTGGAAAAGACTCTGATGCTGGGAGGGATTAGGGGCAGGAGGAGAAGGAGACGACAGAGGATGAGATGGCTGGGTGGCATCACTGACTTGATGCACATGAGTTTGGGTGAACTCCCAAACTCATGGACAGGGAGGCCTGGCGTGCTGTGATTCATGGGGATGCAAAGAGTCAGACACGACTGAGCAACTGAACTGAACGGAATCACTTTATTCACATCTTGTTTTTTTTTTATTTTCAGTTGATTGCTTTAATGTTTTAGTCATGAAACGTGAACCATACTTTTCACTACAAATGATCAGTTTTCTTTCTTGCCAGTATTTGTTTTCTTATTTCTGTTTCTTGTCTTATTGTAGAAGACAGAACGTCCAAGCTAATGTTTAAAAAACAGTGGTTTGTTTTTATCAGAAGCATTCTTTGCTTCTAGAAGAGTTTGGGGGACATAAGGCTGCAGTATTTTTAAGAAGAGGTTAGGAAAATGACAATCCACTAAAAGTAAGGAACAGAAGATCACCGAACAGCACACAGAATTGCAGAAACCAACACAGGGTTTCTGCTTCTACTTCAGTGTGTAAGTGTAAAAGGTCTTTTTCTGTAAATGAAAAGAAATATATGACATTTGCTTAACCAGGAGTGGCTTAAACTGGGAAAGATAAGTTTAAAGAAGATTTTATTTAATCTCATTATAATGAAGTAAAGAAAAGAAAGATTAAGATTAGGGATAAATTTTAATCTCTGATTATCAAGAGTATAGTTGTGTTCATAGTATTTTGATGTACAGTAAAAGTAAAATTTAGCTAAATTTGTATTGGTCATCAACTGATTATTATTGGTTTGGATTTCCCAGATTTTATTTCATGAGCTCATTTTTCCTTTGCTTTTCATAGACCCTAAAATAGCTAAGTAACCTTACATGCAGTCATGTACAGATGTGAGAATCGTACCATAAAGAAGGTTGAGCATGAAAGAATTGATGTTTTTGGACTGTGGTGCTGGAGAAGACTCTTGAGAGTCTGCTGGACAGCAAGGAGACCAAACCAGTCAATCCTAAAGGAAATCAACCCTGAATATCCTTTGGCAGGACTTTTGCTGAAGCTGAAGCTTCAATCCTTTGACCACCTGATGCGAAGAGTCAACTCATTGGAAAAGACACTGATGCTAGGAAAAATTGAGGGCAGGAGGAGAAGAGGGTGACAAAGGATGAGACAGTTGGATGGCATCACTGATTTAATGGACATGAGTTTGAGCAAACTCAGGGAGATGGTGAACAGGGAAGCTTGATATGCTGCATTCCATGGGGTCCCAAAGAGTGGGATATGACTGAGCAACTGAACAACAACAGTAAATGATCCCTTATTAAATAGAACACATGATTATTTTCTAAAGTTCCTACAATGAATATATATTGTCTATTAGTAAGAAAAATAGGCTCACAATTAGGTATAATTTAGACATAGTACTCTGTGCAGCGAAAATTCATTGTTTTTTCACTTTCCCTCCCAACATAAACACTGAAAACTTCCCTTAAACTTGCTACAAAATTTTATTTCTGTATTTCCCTCTGTATTATTCCCTCTTCTCACTAATGATCTCTGTACACACATGTATATACACATATATTATAATACAAGCTTTAAATAAGCTTTTAGAGAAGAATGGTCATTTATTTTAACTTACCCCTTGGAATATCTTCTCAAAAAATAAGTACTAAATTTTTTGCGTCTACAAATTAAATCTCTAAGCATGGAGGGGAAACACTAAGCCCCTTGGAATTAATGTCCCCAGATGAAGACTTTCTCAAACAAGCTGCCTTCTGATAGTAAAAAATACCACCTAACCTTCATCAGAAACACTCACAAACTTTATCATCTTCATCCCAGGATTCCTACTATACCCATATAATTGGTTAGTTCATCCCCCAGAATCTACCTTAGTGTCCCTTCCTGCCCATCAATCACCAAGACCACTGTCTCATTCTAAGCCCTCAAGCCTCAATTCTAGATCATCCGATTGTCTAAGAGCTGACCTTCCTACCTCTAGGTTATGTCTATGCAGGTCCAACCTCCTTGCTACTGTCAGCCTACTCTTTGAAAAACATCACTTTAACCAAGTCATTCCTTAGCTCTATAATCTTAAGAGTATTTCTCCCAAATAAAATTAACATCATACAAAACCACTGTGTGTTTCATGAGCTCCTTTTTTTGTCTCGCCATTGCCCAATCTAATTTCCAAATTCCCAATACATGCCCATCTTTCTGGTCCAACTATATTCTACCCATACATAAATACACAGTGCTCACTTACACTTCTGGGCTTTCTGTTAGGTGATGTGTTTCACAGGTTATACCTTTCTTCCTCCTTAGCTATTTCCCAGATTGTACCCAGTTATCCAGTCTCAGCTGGTCACAATTTCTTTTTAACATCTGCCATTGATCTCTTCCTTCTTCAAATGCTCTCAGTGCCTGGGGTCTAGACCACAACACTGAGTGTGTGTGATTCTTTACATTGTCTGGGTTTTATCTCATGTTTGGTGCCCATGCTTCTCCCCATATTACACAACACACCCTCGCAGCCTACCTTACATCTAGTAGTTTATACCTCCCTCCTCCTAATCCCTATGTTGCTCTCCCCACATCACTTACATCCACTAGATTTTATTCTCAGTATCTGTGAGGCTTGCTTGCCATTGGCTTTTGAGGACAGGGAAGCTGCAGAGCAAGCCCCCACCAGAAAGAGAACCAAGGTGGCTTCTTCGCCTGCCAACAGCTTCTTTTGTCTCCTTTGCCAATGAAGCTGTCAAGGTCAGAGCTCAGAAATCTTTCCCATTAAAATAAATAAATAAATAGTGCATCATGTTTTTGCCAAACCAGCATCTGTTTCCATGGAAACCTACAAAACTCTGAAGTTAGTAGCAGAAAGCCGTGGGTCTGGATCCACTTGGCCTTCAGTGTCACCTGTGTCATCACAGGGTCTGGACATGTCTGGACCATGGGGCCCTGGTTGTCATTAGAGAGAAATGATCTTGCCTTTCATACTTGGACCTGGAAGGACCCCCATCACATTTGCATAGGTTGACTGACAGCACCTGTCATTCTAACATAGACGGTGCGGCGAAGAGGGCGCTGGGCAGGGAGGACAGCCCATGGGAAGGGTATGCAGCCAGGGCCACACCCCACCCAGAAGGTGGGGTGGTGGGTGTTCTTCTCCCACTGCAGCTCTGGGGGCAGTAAAGTGGGGTGCCAAGAGGGGGCTCCAATCCGTATGTTCTGCAAATAGCTCTGTGTGAGGGCCTGCATTCTGCAGGGGACAAGCAAGCTCAGCCTTACCTTCACCCCAGTGAGTGGGCTATGGAGTCTGAAAGATGTGGCAGGAATACAGGTGGGTTTGTGCCAGAAAGGACAAAGACCTCAGGACAGGTGAGACCATGAAGCAAAGCAGTGAGGGAAGGAAAGAGGAGTAGCCGAGGAAAGGGACTGTCACCCAGAATCATCACCTTGCTACACAGCTGCATGACCTTGAGCCAGGGGCCAGCATCTCCTGCCTCCGAATCTTACAATAAAGGAGAATAAGAGCCACGCATGCTTCTGGGCACTGCACCAGGTCTATACCTGGCAGGTCTCATGGACTGGCAGGGGCACCTGCCTTCCTGGAGTGGAGGTGGGACCCACCCCCAAGTGCCCTGAGGCTCCAAGATTCAGTGCACCTGTACACGAAGCTGGTTCTTCACTTTGCACACATAACACAAATCAGTCTAAATAGTCAGATGCGCTGACACTGTTA
The DNA here is from genome assembly GCA_006410615.1 of Neotragus moschatus. NCBI lineage: Eukaryota > Metazoa > Chordata > Mammalia > Artiodactyla > Bovidae > Neotragus > Neotragus moschatus. The sequence goes on along the minus strand of SJYA01002114.1, from coordinate 4,554,582 downwards.
AAGAAAGCAAGACAGACGTGAAGAATGAAAATGCTGTTTCTTTGCAGGGACTGTTATGGTAAGTGGCAGAGAAAGGATGATCCGTGCTGGAAGCTGCAGCCCAGGGGCAGCGGGATGTGAAGGGCATGGGGCTCCCGGCTTCACGGGGCCACTTGGTCACCTGTGACTCCAGTCAGTCCCTGTGCCCTCCCTGCCGCAGCTTCCCCCCTGGGATTTTTTTCACACTTTTAGATTCTGTCCATGAACTAATTTTATTAGCAGTAAAAAAGTTTGAAACATGGTTTCTACTAAATGCACATCACTTCCACACCACGTCAAAAAAAAATCCCAAGTCACAGCATTAATATCAGGAGCATCTTTGGGCTCGATTCTTCTCCTGGTTCTGCTGTGTTCAGTGTGGTTTCTTAGCCCCCCTTCATCCCCTTGTCTTGGTCTTGTCACTGCTCCTCTTCCCTCCTGGAAGCTTTTGTCTGGGAGAGTCTATCTGCATCCACAGATGAAGCCTCAAGTGTGCAGATCTATGTCCTCAGACTACCTCTGTCTCCACCCTTCTCATAAATTTCCAATAATTCCAGGTCCCCAGGGCACTGCTCCCATGCACCTCTGCCCTGCAGGTATCATGGGCTCTCACCCTCCCTCAACTCCAGCCTCTTGCCNTTGCCTTCCTGGAGTGGAGGTGGGACCCACCCCCAAGTGCCCTGAGGCTCCAAGATTCAGTGCACCTGTACACGAAGCTGGTTCTTCACTTTGCACACATAACACAAATCAGTCTAAATAGTCAGATGCGCTGACACTGTTAAAGAAAGCAAGACAGACGTGAAGAATGAAAATGCTGTTTCTTTGCAGGGACTGTTATGGTAAGTGGCAGAGAAAGGATGATCCGTGCTGGAAGCTGCAGCCCAGGGGCAGCGGGATGTGAAGGGCATGGGGCTCCCGGCTTCACGGGGCCACTTGGTCACCTGTGACTCCAGTCAGTCCCTGTGCCCTCCCTGCCGCAGCTTCCCCCCTGGGATTTTTTTCACACTTTTAGATTCTGTCCATGAACTAATTTTATTAGCAGTAAAAAAGTTTGAAACATGGTTTCTACTAAATGCACATCACTTCCACACCACGTCAAAAAAAAATCCCAAGTCACAGCATTAATATCAGGAGCATCTTTGGGCTCGATTCTTCTCCTGGTTCTGCTGTGTTCAGTGTGGTTTCTTAGCCCCCCTTCATCCCCTTGTCTTGGTCTTGTCACTGCTCCTCTTCCCTCCTGGAAGCTCTTGTCTGGGAGAGTCTATCTGCATCCACAGATGAAGCCTCAAGTGTGCAGATCTATGTCCTCAGACTACCTCTGTCTCCACCCTTCTCATAAATTTCCAATAATTCCAGGTCCCCAGGGCACTGCTCCCATGCACCTCTGCCCTGCAGGTATCATGGGCTCTCACCCTCCCTCAACTCCAGCCTCTTGCCCCCTTTCTTCCCACCACATCCTCCTCCACAATCTTGCCATTTGTCTTCTGAGTCTGCCAAACCAGTTCTTCCTGCCCTAGTCCATATGCCATATTACTACCAGGATGACTTTTCAGAAGCAAGATTTGATGACTGCTACACCTCTAGTTAAAATCTGTCAAAGGCTAGCCATCACCTAAAAGATAAACTCCAACTGCATGCTTGACATAAAAGGAATTTCTCATCTATATCAACTCACCAGCATCCCTGGCCTCATTCTTGATGATGCTCTTTTCAGAGTCTCGGCTTCAAAGAGTTCTTTTTACTCCAGAACTACTCAGTCCTCACCTCCATTCAAGGCACCCTTATACTAATCTCAGGGCTTCCTAGGTGGCCTAGCATTAAAGAATCTGCCTGCCAGTGCAAGAGATACTGGAGACACAGGTTCAATCCCTGGGTCAGGAAGATTCCCTGGAGGAAGAAACGGCAACCCACTCCAGTATTCTTGCCTAGAAAGTCCCATGGACAGAGGAGTCTGGTGGGCTACACCCCATGATGTCACAAAGAGTTGGACATAACGGAATGAACTGAGCAAGCACATACTAATCACACTATATTAATTACACATCAGTTGCCACCTTCAAATTCTCACCTCCTCATTGACAGAGGGCATTGTGCTGCTCACATTTGTTCCTCCAAGGCCTGTAATAGCACCCATTGCATAGCAATTCCTCCATGAATGTTAATTATATGAGAGGGAGAAGTCAGTTATTTGTTTCTGAGCCTTGGAATCTTGGAAAAGGATTTTGAACAGAAAAGGTAATATTTATTTCATCACCATTTCAGTAAACTCTAGCTTATGTTTCCATTAAGACACCAACACAAATAATAACACTTTATTATTCCTATACAAGGCAGCTAGGAATTTGACCATATATAACCTAGAAATATTCAAGCTCCCAGTGTCCCTGCCAGTCTTAGTCCCATACTTTCCCTGATTACATAAAATTAGTAAACTTCTCCCCGGGCACCAGGCGCTTCCAGAACATAATCGCTATGACGCTCTAAAAACGGTGTCTGGTTTTCCAGTCTGCTAAGATATTATTTAGAACTTTTGTATTTCTAAGTGTTTCTCAACCTCTGAGAAACAGCACCACTTCCAAAAGACAGCTACTGACATTTCTCAGGATTCACTTGTGAGCTGGGACAACCCAGTCTATTATGTACAATCAACCAAGAGCAGCTTGGTCTTTAAAATTTCCCTCACTTGCTGAGTTTGCTCTGTTCACGTTGACCCCAAGGTTTATTTTAATTCAAATTGTGCAGGAAACACGTGTTGACCCACTGGGCATTCCATCAGGCTTGACTTGCCAGGTGACTTCCTTTAGATTTGGAACTGTCTGGAGTAGACTGATGAATTGAACTACGCTTATTAAATGGGAATAACAGCGAGCACGTGAAATCGAATCAAAGGTGCTTCTGAGGGAAGACAGAAACACAAATCCTACAGATGACTATTTCAGCACAACATGGGTAGTCATTTAATTCAAAGGCTGGTTTGCCGGAGAAAGTCAGCACGCAGACCATGCAGCTCATCAGTCTTAATGTGACTCTAACAGCCACACCAGTCCTGAGCGCTGTCCCATGCAGACAGAGAAGACAAGCACCATTACACAGCAGTTCTCAAAAGACCTGCAGACATCTCCAATCAGATAAAGGAGGAAGAGGATACTGAAAATCAAGCTGAAAGAGCTGATCGAAAAATTAGGTTTGGAAAGTATATGTATTTTTTTAAGTGAAAAGGGCCCATCCTATTATAAATCCTGATGAGTTCAACTACTTTAGAAAATTGTCCAGCAATAACCAGCTGGTGAGAAGGAAATGGCAACCCACTCCATCTTGCCTGGAGAATGCCATGGACAGAGAAGACTGGCAGACTATAGTCCATGGGGTCGCAAAGAGTCAGACACGACTTAGTGACTAACACTAACTAACCAGGTGGGAAGACAGCTTGGCAGGAGTGGGCACTGACATGGGGGACTGGCTGGCACTGTGGTGCTAAGGGGAGGAGAACATGTAGCCCAAAGCACAGTGGGGCGCCCAGGTGGGCACAGAGGTCCTAGAGTCATGTGTTCAAAGATTCAGCAGGTGAACCCCCAATCAGGCAGGTGTGGAGGGTTAGGAGGAGTGTGTGCTGGGGTGGTGGGCAGGGGGAGATTGCTGAAGTTGGAGGTCAGCGCAGCAGCGGGTGCAGAGGATGCTGGTGTCAGAGGAGTTCTTCCTTCCTAGCTGGGTACCAGTGATGCTGTGGGTGAGGGGCCAGCCCCACTCCAGGAGGAAGCAGCCAGAGCGGGCAGGGCTAGGAGGATTCTGGGAAGAGATGAGGAATTCGTGAATCGAGACACACTCAGAAATGCTAATAGTCCCTTGGCTATCCAGGCGTGTATGGGGATTTCAATCAAATAGCACCTTCTGATTGACGATCCCCAAAACTGTGTCCTCAGCCCTGCCTGCCTCCCTGGGATTCAGACTCACACACCCACCACCACCTTGACAGTCCCGCTGCGCATGTCTCATCCTCCTCTCGACCATGACATACCGAACAGAACGCTCACCTCTACACCCACCCGACATGCCGTGACCCCAGTCTCCCCGACTCAGTAAACAGCGTTCCCCTCTCCCCCAGCTGCTGAGAGAGGACTCATTCAAGCTGTTTTATTTCCTTCAGAGCTCCAGTACCACTCTGAAACTATTTTAGTTGTTTTATTCTACAGGTTCGTGTCTGGTGCCCACCTCCCCACCCCCCACCCAGAATGCAGGCGCCAGGAGCACCAGGGTTTGTGCACCATCATCCCCCCTACCCCTCCTCGTACCTAAAGAGACTCGATAGCTCGATGAACACAGATGGGAGGCGGGCAATTCAGGAGCACACGGTCACGCCAGCTTCACTGAGAGCCGCCCACCTCCATCTAGAGCAGCAGCTCAAACCCGAGCGTGGAGAGTGAACTGGAGGTTAAAACACGGGTCTCCAGGTCCACCAGAGCTTCTGAGCCATCGGCCCCGGATGGCAGAGCCAGCAAGCCCCCAGGTGAGGCCTGGGGTCAGGTTGAACATCCCGGCTTCAGCCAAAACCAGCATAGAGGTACTGAGAGCACTCCCACAGGCCCCCGGGGATTCCCCCCACCTGACAGTCCTCTGGCCAGGCAGCCTGGGTGGGACCCACAGGAACCTGGAGGAAAGAGGAGGGGCTACAGCAAGATAGGGGTGACCCACCTATGGTGGCTGGTCTGTGAGGCAGAAAGAGTGGACGTTGAGTGTGTCAGAGGAATTCCACTGAAGAACGGAGCCGGGGCTCAGCCGAAAGGAGCATTGCAATCGAGTTCAGAGGTCTGATTGGTAAGGAAAGGAGAGGCTTGGAAAATCTGTAAGTCTTAGATCTGGTTTTGAAAGATTGTCTCAAGGAACAACATGGGCCACAGAAGGTAAGGAGGAGAAGGCAAATGCAAGCTTTCAGAGCAATCTCTGCACAGGAAATATTTGAATGTAGGACCTCTATTTAGGAAGTTCGGTTTTTATTCATCGAGCTTGTTTAAAGTTGTGTGAGCATGCACTACATTTTAATCTAATGAAACAAAGGAAGGAGAGCAACTCAAGTCTGTTTTCCTTTCAGCTGGAAAATGTCATTATGATCGCAGTGGCGGCTGGAAGCCAGGGGACGGTCACAGACACACTCACAGTTCCCCTGAAACGGCCTTGTCTCAAAAGATTGACTTCGTTTATTTAAGGCTTTCAACACAACCATGTGTTCACGGAACAAGTAGCAGGTAACAGCAGGATTTTCACTGTTTGCAAAATGTAGAAAAATCATTGTGGAGTGAAATTAAAGTCATAATAGCACATGTCAACTCCAGAAAGGCCTGAATTATGCAAAAATAAGAAGAAAAAGGGGAGGGGTGGTAGAAAGAATGATTGTGTGTCTTCTTAAAACCAGACACTTTTGTTATAAATAAGACCATGAGTAGGTTTCTGTAATTTTTAACTGGGGCTTCCCCTGTGGCTCAGCAGTGAAGAATCTGCCTACATTGCAGAAGAGGCAGGTTTGATCCCTGAGTCGGGATGATCCCCTGGAGGAGGAAATGGCAACCCACTCCAGTATTCCAGCAGTCCTGCAAGTCATTTCCATTTCAATAGCATCGTTGAAGCCTTCACACTCTGCTAGCCTTTGGTTTCATTCCAGGTGAGCCCAGGGCCAGTGCTAGAGGGAAGCCCGGCTCTCAGGCTGAGCAGAGACCCTGGTGGGTGGACACTGGTGCTCAGCATGGCATGGAGAAAGTTGTCCAGCTGGCAGTGCCATTGGGCATTTTCATAGGATCATGTACTCACACAGCAGTTTGTAAAGCATGTGAACAAACATAACGCCTGATTACTTTTCAAGATGACACAGCACTTAACAAGTACAAGGTTATTTGCTGACCGTTCTTAGGAAAAGGATGGGAACCTTGACCTTTTTTAAGTATTGACAAAAGTTTATTTCACAACTACTTATATAAAGTGAAGAGTATATTTATGATATAAATTATATATAGGTGTGTGTTTGTGTATAGGTTCATATAAACTGAGTTCTAAAATTTTAAACATAATTATAAAAAAAAGAATCAGATTTCCCCTGTGGGGAGCCTTGACTTTTATATCCCCAGATACAGCACACAGTAGGTACCCAACAAATATTTGATGAACAGACAAAGTAATTTTTCTGACAGTGTCTCAGATTCATCTTATTGTTCAAAAACTTCCCTAGCGGTCAAGTGATTAAGACTGGGTGCTTTCACTGCCAAGGGCCTGGGTTTGATCACTAGTCACAGAACTAAGATCCCACAAGCCAAATAGAGTGGTCAAAAGTCTATATAAACCATTGTTTAGGCGGGTCAGTGCCCAGGGATCCCACAGGCATCGGGGTTCACTATATCAACTAACCTACCTTCCATATTTATAAATGTTTTATTAAAAGGTCCAGGTTTATATGGAAACCTATTCTGCAACTAAGCAGAAACTAAAGTACAGCTTTTTATAAAAAGATATCCTGTTCTAGCTTGACACTAATCAAAAAAGCTTTTAAAATGAACATTTTCATTATCCTGAAGTTTCTTTTTAGTGACAGTCTCATGTATGTGTTCACTGATTCAACTTCTTCCTGAGACTGTCTTTGTCACTAAAACCAATTTTCCTTTTCTTTCTCTGCAGACAGTTTTGTATACTTAAAACCTTAAAGAGGCATCATCATTAAACCAGGTTTATTTTGAATCTACGAGAGCTGACCAGTCTATCCCCTCTCCAACATCACAGTAAGTACAGATCATATATTACGTTTTCTAACTATATACCAAAGGCATATATATAAATGGGAAAAACCACACATATATTTGTCTTTGTCAATTCACTGCCATTCATTGTTATGCATTGAAAACCTAGGTTTTCGTGCAAATTAAAACAGAAATTCCAAAGGTGAGCTCTTCTGTCCCCAACTCAGATAAACAGAAAGGATGGTATTCTACACTAAAGGCAAATACTGAAGTCCTTTCTAATAAGCCAAACACTGTATAACAAAAAGCCTAACCCATAGAGGCTCAAATTGAAAGGATGAAAGAGCACAGACAAAGCACTATGCAAATGTAAATCCCAGGAAAATGGAATTCTCCTGAGCTCTACCCTGGAGTGCTTTTCTTGTTAGTCAACACACTGCCTTCTGGTCCTGACCATTGCCTAGAGAGGGTTCTGCCCTGACCCCAAGTCCAAGCTGAACACCCCCTTATTTAAAACTCTGTACCTTGGAAGAAAAGCTATGACAAAACTAGACAGTGTGTTAAAAAGCAGAGGCATCGCTTTGACAACAAAGTTCTGTATAATCAAAACTATGGTTTCTCCAGAGGTCATATACAGATGTGAGAACTGGACCATAAAGAAGGCCGAGAACCAAAGAATTGATATTTTCGAACTGTGGTGTTTGGAGAAGACTCTTGAGAGGATGAGATGGTTGGACGGCATCACCAATTCAACAGACATGAACTTGAACAAACTTCAAGAGATGGTGAAGGACAGGGAAGCCTGGTGGGCTATAGTCCATGGGGTCATAAAGAGTTGGACATAACTTTGTGACTGAACAACAAATTTCAACCCATTATTTGGAATAACCTAAAATTTAAACTTTGGGAGAGGGGAGAAATATGTCTTCTTCCAAGTAGCAGGAGCATTTACACTTAGGAAAACAAAAGCTTCATGCACCTGATGAAAACTAATTTTCCAGGAGTCTTTTATTTCCCTAGGCCAAGGGAGGATCCAGTCCACTTTCATTTGCAAGCTCTTACTCCCCATTCAGCTCAGAGGCTAGAGCTACGGTGTGAGAGCTCGGTGTCCGGTTTCTTTTCCAGATCCGAGAGGAGCTCTGGTCCCCCGCTAGACAATGAAGACTTAAGAATAAAACTGACCAGCTAGCATCCGTGTCCATGAGTTTCATTATTGGCAAGAGCCAGCAATGTGTGTGAACAGGAAAATATCTCAACCTAAGAGCAGAAAGAACTCTCATCTGCCACCCAACAGCTCTCCTGGGAGACAGGGCGGCGAGCACACAGCTGGGAGGGTCGTGCCCTTGAAGGGGCTGGCTTTTGACACCTCAGCTTGAGCTGGGGCCAGAAGTGTTCATTGTTTCTCATCTGCTGTTACGTTTCCAATCTGCAAAAGGCCAGGAAAGTTTCATTGTCTGCTACAGCAAAGGAAGGACCAAATTGCCTGCCCTCTCCTTCAAGGTGTGCACAACGGCACGGCCTCAGCCCTAAGTATTCACATCTCCTCCTAGAGACATACCTGCAGACCAGCGCTTCTCTGCCTTCTGGTGTGAATTTCTTTACTTAGCTGTCACATTGTCTGTTGGGATATAACATCCACGAGAGCAGGACCTTTATCTCCTAATCTCCAGTGTTAGTCTGTGTCTGTGCTAAGCTGCTTCAGTCATGTCCAACTCTTTGCAAACGCATGGACGGTAGCCCATCAGTCTCTTCTGACCATGAGATTTCCCAGGCAAGAATACTGGAGTAGGAAGCCATTCCCTCCTCCATGGATCGTCTCTTATGTCTCCTGCATTGGAAGGCGGGTTCTTTACCACTAGCGCCACCTGGGAAGTCTAGCATGTACCTCGAAAATACTCAGCAAATATATTTTGAGTAAATCAATTTATAGGTGAATAAATTTGCTCATCAGCCTTTAGCACTCTAGCTCCATGCTGCAATTGCCTGTTTCTAACACCTTCTACATTCTTGGTTTTACTCCATGAAGCTGTCATTCCACAGCAAATTAAACAGCTGCGTCACAATCCACAGCTTTGTTAGACAATCGACATCCACCACCCTGTTTCAACATGCAGTCGAGCTCTGAAACTGTCAGTTGCCAAAAGATGTTGACAATTCCAGGGAGAGGGAAAACAGAAACAAACAGATACTTGTTATATACAACATGCAAGATTTTTGTGTGTGCCTGAAGCACTACACACCATGATTATGGTGGCTCAGTGGTAAAGAATCCAATTGCCAGTGCAAGAGTCACAGGTTCGATCCCTGGGTTGGGAAGATCGCCTGGAGAAGGACATGACAACCCACTCCAGTATTCTTGCCTGGAAAATCCGACAGACATAGGAGCCTGGCAGGCTACAGTTCATGGGGTTGCAAAGAGTCAGACACAACCTAGTGAATGAATGGCAGCACACATTCTAAGCTGACCACTGAGGAGCCTGGCTCATCTTGATTAGGCCATAAGAGGTAAACAATTACCCTAAACCCCCATCACCCATGGGTGATCAAGACAGGAACACATACTCTGAGTTGGGCAGATTTTTTCAGGACTTTGGAGCCACTGTTTTAATCCTGCTTGCACCCAGGAGAACTTCTCATGAATGACAAAGGATTCTCTATCACAGGATTTTAAAATAACATTCTCATATGACATTCCAAGACAAATCTTAGAAATTAAAGCATCAGGTAGTTTTAGGAGAAGCAACAGTTCCACGAAGCTCATCGTTCTTTTGTTCCTGTGTTTAGCGGCCGTTTGCTTTAGATATTTCATGGTAAGTTACTGAGCAGATCCCCAAGTCCTTACACGAGCAGGTGTGCCCCTCAGGAGGACCTGTCTGTGCACCAGGAACTCCTCTGGAAGGGATGGGATACATATAGCGTGTCCCCATTTCTGTAAAAACTTCAGTTTTAATGAATGTGATCCTGATGTCCTTACCTGTCAGACCCCAGATACTGGGAGGCAGAGCATGGCCAGGAGAAAGAAACATTCTCCTCCAGGTATGTAAATTGCTCAGTATCAATCACATCATATAAATACAGCACAGCGGCCCTGCACTCACACAGCATGCATGCATGCCAAGTCCCTTCAATCATGTCTGACTCTTTGCAACCCTATGGACTTTAGCCCGCCAGGCTCCTCTGTCCATGGGATTCTCCAGGCAAGAATGCTGGTGGGTTGTCATGCCCTCCTCCGGGTGATCCTCCCAACTCAGGAATTAAACCTGTGTCTCTTACATCTCCTGCATTGGCAGGTGGGTTCTTTACCACTAGCACCACTTGCTGCCTCATAAATTCACTGATGCCTGACAGTATCACTAGGGTCTATCAACAGTTCTTCATCCAGGAACCTAGACTTACATAAGCATATAAGTGTGGATGGTGTACTTCAAGTATTAATTAAAACATAAAAAGATGGGGACAATCTGAACATCACTTGTCAAGGAAATGGCTAAATAAATGATGGTGTGCCCACATGATGCCATATCACTCAGCCATGAATATCCACAGTATTGAGATTTTATTTTAATCGTATTGAATATCTTGTGGGAGAAAATTCTGGTGTAGGTACCTGTGTCTGGAGAGACACAGAACAGTTCATTGTAATTTGCTCCAAGAAGTGAAAGGTTGGAGATGAAATTAAAACAGAGAGTTTTCTTCATTTTAATTGCACCTATATTGTCTGGATTTTTCACATAGGCACATATCATTTATCATCAAATAAAAATGTAAAAATATGTAGGTGGTAAGCATTAAAAATCCCCAAGTATAGATAGATAGGAAGGTAGGTAGGTAGGTAGATAGAGATTACTTTGTATTCATTCCTAAGATAAACCTACTGAAAGCTGGCAGTTCAGGATTTGACTATCATGACAAGAACACAAAGAAAATTGTTCTCTTAGGATTAAAAGGAAAAAGTAACTGCTCCCAATTCATCTGGGGTAAAATGACTTAATAGACTCCACTGTGACTCCTCCGATGTCAAATTGACCCATAATTTCTCTCCCTTCACTTCTGTGCCCATTTTTAAAAGACATACAAGTCATATGATCAGCCTTTTATCAGCAGAGAAATTTTGCCAACCCTGGATTTCAAGAAATCCTTCAAAGTTTCAACCTCAACTAATTTCACCCTCAGAGCCAGAGGCTGCGAGCCCTGAGATTTCTAGACATACTGACAAACACCAAAGGAGATAAATGATTTATAGTCACAAAACTCTGCCCTTTGTTCAAAACTGAGTCTGAGCTGGGAAACTTAAAGTTTGGATGAAACTTAAACCTTTCATCACAGCAGCAGAACTTTGTTCTTGCGTGTCTGGTCTTCCCCTCAAAGACTCAGTTTCCACACACCCTCTACAGACCAGGAAGACAGCCTTTGGTTTCACCTAGTCTCTTCTCTTTTTAGAAATAAAAGGAGGACAAGAATCTTAACAAAGCTCTAGATAATACATAGATACAAAGTGAAAGGCACTTGCAAAATCCCCAGCACATACAAATAAGCACTGTTATCACTTAATATATACATTGTGGTATATATTTCCTATGTGCATAGATACTCATGAAAGTGAAACTGTTAATCGCTCAGTCGTGTCCAACACTTTGTGACCCCATGGACTGTAGCCCTTCAGGCTCCTCTGTCCATGGGCTTTCCCAGGCAAGGATACTGGAATGAGTTACCATTCCCTTCTCCAGGGGATCTTCCCAATTAAAAGACTTTAAAATTAATACTCTATTTGCTAGCCTGTTCTCTTTTATACAAAGCTGTGTCCCAGATATCTTTCATCTTTATTAGTCTATAAATATAATTTACACCCATCACATTGAGTCACCACACAGCATTTCCTCATATCGATCAATTATAATTTATTTAACCAATCCTCTACTGATTAACATTTAAGATCATTTCCTCATTGTCTCTGTGAGCTGTTGATTCTAAAATCGCATCAAACACTGTCACCATCTGTGTAGTTTCAGATTAGAGTAAAGGGTGTCACCACCATCTCCTCTGGTGAATTTGCTGGAAAGAGAATTAGAAAGTGACCAAACTGACGGGAGTTTAGAGATTCCAAATTATTATTAAAAGATTCGAATGAAAAAAATCTGAGGCTCACCAAATTAGAGCACAATTGTAAATGCAATAAATTTTGAGTATGCATTGCTATAACACCACTATATTCTAGAGAACAATTTATAAAAAAGACTAAACTTGGCTATCACTTCAGGTCCTGGGATGTAACCATCTATGTCATTTTCCTTCTTACCCTCTCAAAAATGATATTTCAGGTCTCTGCCTATGTGAAAGTGCTGATATTTCTTGAAGAATAACTGACATCACCTCATTACTCCTTGTCATTCTCAAGTGAAAATGTTTCAAACAGATCCACAAGTGTTATCAAACTTCATGTCTGTTCCATAGTGTTGGTGAGCACCACGCACACGACTGAAATATCACCTGCTACCTATTCAGTTAAAACCGTAAGCAACTTAGAGTCATTTAATATTTTCTTTAGCTTAAAACTCCTTTTGGAGGTTGGATGTTGCTTTGGTTTCTTGAGCCTGCCAGTTATGGCAGGCTAGGTGGTTTAAACAGCAGCTATTCATTTCTCCACAGTTCTGAAGGCTGGAAGTCAGAGGTCCAGAGTGGGTAGGCTTGGTTTCGTCAAAGGCCACTCTCTTTGGCTTGAAGACATCCACCTTCTCCCTGTGTCCCCACGTGGTTGTCCCTCTGCATGTATCTCCGGTCCTGATTGCTCTTTTTGTGGGGACATCGGTCCTATTGGATTAAGGCTCACCCTAATGATCTTATTTTAACTTAACTACTTCTGTTAAAAAAAGTGAAAGTCACTCAGTTGTGTCCAACTCTTTGCAACCCCATGGGCTGTAGCCCTTCAGGCTCCTCTGTCTGTGGGATTCTCCAGGCAAAAATAGTGGAGTGAGTAGCCATTCCCTTCTTCCCAAAACAGGGATCGAAACTAGGTCTCCTTCATTGCAGGCAGATTCTTTACCTTATGAGCCACCAGGGAGGCTTATCCTCTGTAAAGATCCTATCTTCAAATACAGCTGCATTCTGAGGTCCTTCGGGGTTACCACTTCAACATGGAAGATGTATGTATACATGGATGGATGAACAGATGAATGGGTGGATGGATGGATGAAGGGAAAGACAGAAGGCTTCAAGAGGTCTCAGAGATGTGAGATAAAAGATAAAAATATGAAAAAAGGACCCCAAACAATAGAATTCTGATCTGAAATTTGGTACCAGGAGACAAGGTTGTGCTTTGCTTTATGTTTGCTTGAATATATAAGTGGAGTGTCTTTAAAAGGATTTACTTTATCAAAGACATAGAAAGAAGAAAAGGAGTCAAATTATGAAGGAACATAGATTAACACAGGCTGCTAGGAAACATTTCTACTTATGAAACACATTAAAGGTGATGCAAGATAATTAGCAGTGTTAACAGTACTAAAGGTGATTTCTATGGCAACTCAGCACATCAATTCTGTGCACATTATTAATTCAGCAGATAATTTTTCCAGCTGCAGACTCATAGCTTGTAAAAATTAAAATACGCCTTAAGCAACTGAATTACTTCTGCTGTGTAACCGCTGGGTCTCCTGAAGAACTGATGTCCAGTTTGCTCTTATTGATGATTCTCTCTTGCCCTCCACCCTCCTGGCAGCTTCAGGTCACACCCAGGACAGACCCCTCTCCTGTAAGAAATGTACATTTCATACTAATTATTATTAAGATATTATGTTTCATCTGACTTCTCTGTAGGAAATGAACTGCATCTTTGGGAATCAATAGACATTTAATACATCAGAAAAGCAATTAGCTAAGTAGCAGCCTAATATCCTGAGACTACTCCTCTGTCTCTGAAAGGCAGCTAATTTATTCCCTGTTGACTAATGAAATGAGCCCTCGGGGTATTGTTAAGTATTACTTCCAGAGAGAAATCCTCACATTTCCCAGCAATTAAATACAACTTGCCGCCCTTTAGCATCAAAGATAATATTTCAAGTTAAGTACGCTGCCCCCTCCCCAAACTCTCTTACCTCCTCCCCCAAACACCACTTTCAGAACAGTTCAGATCAGTTGCTCAGTCGTGTCTGATTCTTTGCGACCCCATGAATCGCAGCACGCCAGGCCTCCCTGTCCATCACCAAATCCCGGAGTCTACCCATAGCCATGTCCATCAAGTCGGTGATGCCATCCAGCCATCTCATCCTGTTGTCCACTTCTCCTCCTGCCCCCAATCCTTTCCAGAATTAGGGTCTTTTCCAATGAGTCAACTCTTCACATAAGGTGGCCAAAGTATTTGAGTTTCAGCTTCAACATCAATCCTTCCAATGAACACCAAGGACTGATCTCCTTTAAGATGGACTGGTTGGATGTCCTTGCAGTCCAAGGGACTCTCAAGAGTCTTCTCCAACACCACAGTTCAAAAGCATCAATTCTTCTGCGCTCAGCTTTCTTCACCATCCAGCTCTCACATCCAGACATGACTACTGGCAAAACCATAGCCTTGACTAGACAGACCTTTGTTAGCAAAGTAATGTCTCTGCTTTTTAACATGCTGTCTAGGTTGGTCATAACTTTCCTTCCAAGGAGTGTCTTTTAATTTCATGGCTGCAATCACCATCTGCAGTGATTTTGGAGCCCCCAAAAATAAAGTCTGACACTATTTCCACTGTTTCCCCATCTATTTCCCATGAAGTGATGCAACCAGATGCCATATCTTTCAGAACAACCAGGCTTGAATTTTTCAGTCTTCAATTTTGAAGTAGTTTCCTAACCTCTCTAAGCCTCTTTACTCATCAATAAAATAATCTTACCAGGATGTGGTACATTAATGAAATAATATGTACAAAAGACAACATATAGGTTATCAATAAATATCACCTTGGCTAATGGATTGTGAGATTAATTATAGGATTATGAACAGACATCCTTTCATGGAAGCCACGCCATTCTTTTGTCAAATCAGATGTGATTTTTTTGGTTCTAGTTCCTATGGGAAGCACAAACATGATGTCCTCTAGCATCATCTGGTTCTACAGGGCTCAGCTAGCCCCCTCAGTTGGTATGGACAATATCCTCCTCCAAGGTGCACCTGTGAAACACCAAGTCAGCTAAAGGGTGAGACAAAGAAAGGGCCTAGGACAGGGCAGAACCTGGTGTCTGTTCTGCTCGACCTCCGTGCATATTGTCACGCTTCTCGTGTCTGCCTGAACCTATTCTATGTTGTTCTTCTTTAATACCCAGTCCTGGGAGTCTGGTGTTAATACGTTTTATAGTAAACAACACTGTATTTATCTTGATCCATTCTGGAAATATTGACCAAGCAGCTGGTGTGGGCCAGGCTCTGAGTGGGTGCGAGTCCTGCCCTCCAGAAGAGAAGAGCATCTGGGACAACATCAATAGCAACATGGAACAGACTTGTTCTGGCCTAGGGCTCCCTCCATCCACACAGGGAATGAAGCTAGACATTTGCCAGCTTCTTGATATCCTGTCCATCCTCCTCCCGGCTCTTTCTCTCTGAGCTCTGTACTCCTTGGGACGCCCCCCTTTCACCTGGAGCTTCCTGCCTCATCTTGTCAGGGCCCCTCAGCTGTCTCACCCGGGGCCACATGAGCTGCTGGTGCATTCAGTGCCTGTGCTTGGGTCAGAGTTCAGAGCCCTCTTCTTGACCTTTCCCTCAGCTTCCTCCTCCCACAGCCCCTTCCTCTGGGTGAAGGTTCTCATAGATGGTCCACAAGCACTTAGGGGTCCTAGAGACCCTCCCAGGTGTGCACCAGAACAAAAGTTTTCACAATAATTTGTAGACCTCTCCAATCTCAAGGACTTTTACAGTGACAGTGCAAAGCCATGGTGGGTAAAACTGCTGGTGCTTAGCATGAATCAAGGCACTGACCCCAAACTCTACCGGACATTATCGAATCCATCACCTCAACTTTTTTTTTTTTTTTTGTAAGAAAGCTAGAGTCAGATAATAACTGAGAACCTGCTGTACAGCACAGGGAACTCTACTCAATTCCCTGTGGTGACCTAAATGGGGAGAAAATCCAAAAAAGGAGGGGATATGTGTATACGAAGAGCTATTTCACTTTGCTGTACAGCAGAAACATTCTAACACAACATTGTAAAGCAACTGTACTCCAATAAAAATTAATTTTTTTAAAAAGCCAGAGCCTACTTAAGAAGCCTAGGAGACAGCCTCTTGGAGCAATGCCACTTAATTTTTTCAGGGCTATCTGGCTAGGTCTGGACTATTGTGTGAGGATGAAATAAGTGTCTAGATTATTGAAACAACTTTTTCATGTGTCTTTTGTTGTAATGTGGCTTGTACCAAAATTAATGCATAACTGAGGACAGTTTCTTAATAGCTACATTTGTTTCTACTGTCTTCTCAGGTTCGACTCTCAGAATTTTGAGTACTAACTCATCATCAGGAAGCGAAATCAAGGATCATTACCGCCCCAGCTCAAAGTACTGGGAGGCGGTGATTCTCCATCACTCTTCCCCAAGGTGGGGGTGTCATGCTCAGAGCTCACTGACTCTACCACAAATAAACATTCATTTCCAAGAGACTGCTGTGCACCTCTCCATGGCACCTTCTTGCCAGACGGTTTACCAATGCTTCAGGAAATGTGGGGTATGAGTAAGAAATGAATAAGAAGTCCTTAGAGGGTATTGTTGTTTTAGTTGCTCAGTCGTGTCCTGTTCAATCCTGACTAGGAATTGAACCTGGGCCCTCAACAGTGAAGGTGTCAAGACCTAACTACTGGACCGCCAGAGAAGTCCCCTATTTACTCTTTCAAACTGTCTATTACTGCCTCTTTGGTACTATTTTTAGCAACAAGTAGTTTTCCTTTTTAATTTTCTTCTTTTTTACTTTTTTTTTTTTTTTTCAAAATTTCTGGGACTAAAACATGCTTGCTGGCCATTACAATGCCTCTGGCACATGGTACCTCGCTGAGGCCCCCAGGTAGGTGATGTGGAGCCCTTCCTTCCAGGACTTTCTCCAAGTTGACACAAACAGTGCACACCTGGAGTCACAACTTAGAGAAGGTTTGCGGTTATAAAAAAAGGTTTGCTTTTGCAAAGAAAGAAGATATGATGAAAAATGTATCACCTTGCTATGTTTTTGTCCATACAGATGTCCTTCTTAGGATAATTTCTTTAGCCAGTAAAATATCTGATTTGATGATAAAACACTTCTTCTTGATATCATGTATCCTTCTGAATTGATAGCCTCTGAGTTAATCGACTGGGTGGATGGGAAAATAAAAGCCCAGATGATTAGAGAACAGTATGGAGGTACCCTAAAAAACTAAAAATAAAGCTACCTGTGATCCCACAATCCCACCCCTGGGCATATATCCAAAAAGAAGAAAACTCTGATTGGAAAAAGATACTCTACATGCACCTCAGTGTTCATAGCAGCACTGTTTACCACAGTCAAGACCCAGAAGCAGCCCAAGTGATCATCACCAGGTAAATGGATAAAGGAGACGTGCGTATGTACAGTGGACTATCACTCACCCATAAACAAGAATGAAATTTTGCCATTTGCAACAATATAGATGGGCCTAGAGATTACCATACTGAGTGGAATAAATCAGACAGAGAAAGAAATATTATATCACATACATGTGGAATCTAAAAAAAGCAACAAAATTATTTAAAAAATAAACTCATAGACATAGATGCCAAACTTATGGTTACCAAAGGGAAGCAGGGTAAGGATAAATTAGGAGTGTGGGATTAACTATTTACTACAGGTTAGGGATAAATTAGGAGTGTGGGATTAACACACTACTATTCATGAAATACATAAGCAAGGATTTATAGCACAGAAAGTTGTATTTAGTATCTTTTAATAACCTACAATGGGAAATAATTTGAAAAGGCGTATTGTGTACTGTTAGTCGCTCAGGAGTATCTGACTCTCTGCAACCCTATGTACTGTAGGCCTCCAGGCTCCTCTGTCTATGGAATTCTCAGGCAAGAATACTGGAGTGGGTTGCCATTTCTTACTCTAGGGGAATCTTCCTGACCCAGGGATCGTACCCAGGTCTTCTGCATTGCAGGCAGGTGCTTTACCATCTGAGCCACCAGGGAAGCCTGAAAAAGAATATAGATATAGATATATCAGAATCAATTTGCAATATACCTGGAATGAACACAATATTATAAATCGATAGTTCAATACAAAATGAATAAATAAAGATAAATGTCCAACATGGGCTTCCCTCCATAGCTCAGTCGGTAAAGATTCTGCCTGCAGTTCAGGAGACCCAGGTTTGATTCCTGGGTCGGGAAGATCCCCTGGAGAAGGAAATGGCAATCCACTCCACTATTCTTGCTTGGAAAACCCCATGGATAGAGGAGCCTGGCGGGGCTATAGTCCACGGGGTCGCAAGAGTCGGACATAACTTATCGACTAAACCACCACCACCACCAAATGTCCAACGTGGAGTTACAGACACAAAACAGCAACCAGATCACACAGTCTTATGTGCAATGCTTGAAAAACAAAACACTAAAGAGATTTTAAGTAGGATGGCGACAAGCTAACTTTTGTTTTTAGTTATTTGCTCTGATGGCAGACAAAATAAGAAAGGCTGGTACCCAGGACAGAGAAAAGTAGAATACTGTGAGATGTATTTGAGAGATGAAGTAAATAGCACTCAGCGACTTGATGACTGTTATGAGAAAACATCAAATCTGTTCCCCACACTGCTAGTTGGCTTGTCTAGACAGAGGCTGGAACTACCCAGCTGAGAGACAGAAGGCAGAGAGGCAAGTTTGGATAGCTTATAGATGTTTTAAATCTGAGGATTATCTTTCACAGCCAGGAAGGATTAGCCAGCAGTCAGAACACATGTAAGACTAGGGAAGTGGGCTGATTAGAAATCAGTAAGTTGTGAGAGAAACATCCAAGCTATGTGAACAACTGGCATTATCCTGAGAGTTTGTGGGAATAGAGGGCATGAGTCCGGAGTGGGACCGCTGAAAATACCACTGTCAATTTGTTGCTACCTGTTGCATGACTGTGTGATGTTTGAGCCTTAATTGTGTTAGTTCATTCAATCTCATATCACAGACCTGCCTTCCCATCTTTCTTACTAGAACCTTCTGCAACTGGTTTGTAAAAAGTACTTACATGTACATGGATGTCAAATTTTATATTGGGTAGGGTAAATTATGATCAAATTTTCTTGTAATTTTTTAAGCTCTACAATAGTATGCCCATCTTCTAAGATTGAAATTTGATGCTGTAATAAAGAAATTTGCCTGATTATTGAAGCACATGCATAAATATAATTGAAATTCACCTTTGAAAACAAGTCTAGCAGGTCATGTTTATTCTCTAAAAATAGTTATTCTGCCAGTGAGTAACTAGTTTTTAAGTCAACTACATTGTGAGATAATGGAGCTTTCTAGGTGGTGCTAGTGGTAAAGAACCTGCCTGCCAATGCAGGAGACACATGATTTGATCCCTAGGCCTGGAAGATCCCATGCAGGAGGGCATGGCAACCCACTCCAACATTGTCTGGAGAATCCCATGGACAGCTGAGCCTGGTGGGCTACGGCCTCGGAGTTGGACACGACTGAATCAACTCATGCACTCTGTGAGATGCTATAAGTCACACGGTCTCCTGGGGCTCTGAAATTATGAGAGTCATCCTGCGTGCTTGCTCTGAAAGAGCTCTTTTCTCTGAGTCAGAAATTTATCTATACAGACCTAACTATATTACCATAATATTGGACCTCTAGAACAGAAAATATTCCATTTTTATTCTACTTACACATATTTGTTTCTAGAGCTCATTGTTCAACATTTAATAAAGAACTGTTCATTGTGTGGATAAGAATTTCTGTTTCCTCTCAAATATATCACTTAATGAACTTAATTAAGAATGTGCTGGAGGTCTGCTTCTTAGGGGGACATTTACAAACTACTCTGGACTTTAACAAATTAAGAATGTGTTCCTTGAAGTCAGATTATTACAGAAATATCAAATTAAATTTTGGATGCGTTTTACTGTTTAAGCATTCAGGGTGAGCTTCATGGTGCTTAACTTCTGTGTTTGTTTAATTATGAACTGCTAAGCTTAGATCATGGCATCTGGTCCCATCACTTCATGGGAAATAGATGGGGAAACAGTGGAAACAGTGTCAGACTTTTTTTTTTTGGGCTCCCAAATCACTGTAAATGGTGATTGCAGCCATGAAATGAAAAGATTCTTACTCCTTGGAAGGAAAGTTATGACCAACCTAAATATCATATTCAAAAGCAGAGACATTACTTTGCCAACAAAGGTCTGTCTAGTCAAGGCTATGGTTTTTCCAGTGGTCATGTATGGATGTGAGAATTGGACTGTGAAGAAAGCTGAGTGCTGAAGAATTGACGCTTTTGAACAGTGATGTTGAAGAAGACTCTTGAGAGTCCCTTGGACTGCAAGGAGATCTAACCAGTCCATCCTAAAGGAGATCAGTCCTGGGTGTTCATTGGCAGGACTGATGTTGAAGCTGAAACTCCAATACTTTGGCCACCTCATGCGAAGAGTTGACTCATTGGAAAAGACCCTGATGCTGGGAGGGATTGGGGGCAGGAGGAGAAGGGGACGACAGAGGATGAGATGGCTGGATGGCATCACCAACTTGATGGACATGAGTTTGAGTAAACTCCGGGAGTTGGTGATGGACAGGGAGGCCTGGCATGCTGCGATTCATGGAGTCACAAAGAGTTGGACACGATGAACTGACTGACTGACTGAATGCATTTATAATTATCACGACTCTTAGCAATTGTATATATATTCTGATTTCTTAAAATTCATCACTTCCAGATTGTAGTAGACGTTTCTGTAACTAAATACCCCTGCTCCCTGAATCAACTTTGCTGCTGTTTATGTCTCTTCTGCTCTCTATATAATTAAACTATTATTGGTTAGGTTCTACAATCATTATTTCACTTAATCACCATATAATACCACTGATGGGATTAAGTGTCATTATCTGCATTTTATAGATGGAAAATAAAAAGGGAGGCTAGTGAGGTTAGAGGACTTTCCCAAGTTCAAACACGAGAAGTGGTAGAACCAGGATTTGAACTCATGTCTTTCTGACTCCAGAGTTCACGCTTCTTCGCCACTGCATGATGAAAGCCTCTTTAAGCAGAGCACCTGTCTCTTGACACTTGTCTGTCCGCCCCTGCCACAGTCCATGGTACTGATCCAGCAGTCTGACTGGATCAATGAAGGAATAAGAAAATGTTTACAAGATAAAGTCATGTGGGAATACATAGTATAGTAATTCTCAAAACAAACACCAATGGAGTAGATATAGAATGAGTACTACCCCAATTTTGCAAGTGAGGAAACCAACCCTCAAAAGCCAACATAACTAAGACCAACTAACACCTGGTAGGTTTGAGCTACACCAGGTCTTTTATCCCCAGAATCAGTTCTGTTTGGACTGCATCCCACAGAAATTGAATGTTGTGGTGTTCACTGAGAGGGAGACACAGAAAGATCAATGGAATAGAATAGAAAACTCAGATAGAAAGCCACACAAACACAACCAACTAAATTTTTACAAGGACATAAAAGGAATTCAGTGGAAGAAGACGGTCTTTTCAACAAAGGGAACTAGAATAATTAGATATTCACAGGCAAAGAAGAAGGAAAAGACAAACTTCAAACTACACGTCACACTTTATAAAAAATTAACTGAAAATTGATCATAAATTTAAATGTAAAACTATAAAAATTTTAGAAGATGATATAAGAAAAAATTTCCAGAGCCTAGATCTTTGTGAAGAGATTTTTCAGACATAACACCCAAAGCATGAACCCTGAAACAAAAGTTTGGTAAACTGAACTTGAAAAATATTTATTCTACAAAATATCCTGCACCGATATGAAAAGATAAGCTAGATATTGGGGGGAAATATTTGAAAATCACATAGCTGACAAAACTTATGTCTAGAATCCTCAAACCTCAAGAGTAAAGCCACAATCCAGTTAGAAAATGGGCAAAAGACATCTCTTCAAGGTGGTATACAGACAGCATATAAGCATATAAAAAGATGCTCAGCATCACTAGCCCTTAGGGAAAGAAAGCTGAGACTACAGTGAACCATCACCGTACAGTTGTAGGAAATAACTGTTGTTCATTTAACAACAGTTAAATGAAAAGTGGTGACAATACCAAACGCTGGACAATGCAGAGAAACTGGACTTTTCATAGGCTGCTGGTGGCGATGTAAAGAATACACAGAAGAACTGTACAAAAAGATCTTCATGACCCAGATAATCGCGATGGTGTAATCACTCACCTAGAGCCAGACATACTGGAATGTGAAGTCAAGTGGGCCTTAGGAATAATCACTATGAACAAAGCTAGTGGAAGTGATGGAATTCCAGTTGAGCTATTTCAAATCCTGAAAGATGATGCTGTGAAAGTGCTGCACTCAATATACCAGCAAATTTGGAAAACTCAGCAGTGGCCACAGGACTGGAAAATGTCAGTTTTCATTCCAATCCCAAAGAAAGGCAATGCCAAAGAATGCTCAAACTACCACACAATTGCACTCATCTCATCTGCTAGTAAAGTAATGCTTCAAATTCTCCAAGCCAAGCTTCAGCAATACGTGAACCATGAACTTCTAGATGTTCAAGCAGGTTTTAGAAAAGGCAGAGGAACCAGGGATCAAATTGCCAACATCTGCTGGATCATCAAAAAAGCAAGAGTCNCCTCCAAACTTTGCTTCACAGCCACAGTATTCAGGTTTTCATTCTGTTCTCTGTAAACTTTCACCATTATGGAGTCTTTAATATTTTGACAGAATCCATTGCTGATAATTAGGTTGTATTTAAGTGTCTGCAGAAATGAAGATCATTCCACTTTCCTCCTACAAGGTGGACTTCAAGCTTCTTGAAGGCCATTTAATTCTGGGCAACATACCAGAAAACTTCGGTCCCACCTCCCTTTCTCAGTGTTCATGTAATTCTCCTCAGTTTTCTGGTTTCTAGTTTGAAACACCTGTCTTCAGGCTGTGAGCATGTGTTGAGCACACTTGCCTTGCTCCACCTGGCTCTGTCTTTTGCCATTTTGAAGACTGGCAGTGGTCTCCCGATATTTACCTCTCCCCTTGGAGCCACACCCTAAAAAATAAAATAAAATAAAATGATAAAATTTCTAAAACTTTAAGGATCCACTGGGGATTTTTGCATGCTTAGTCACTCAGTCATGTCCAACTCTTATGACACCATGGACTGCAGCCTGCCAGGCTCTTCTGTCCATAGGATTTCCCAAGCAAGAATACTGGAGTGGGCTGCCATTTCCTTCTCCAAGGGATCCTCCCGACCCAGGGATCGAACCTGGGTCTCCTGCAGCTCCAGCATTGGCAGGCAGATTCTTTACCTGCTGAGCCCTCAGGGAAGCCCATTGGGGGTTTTTTAATGTTGCTAAAAGTTCTTCTACAACCCTGTTTAGAAAATTAAGCACTCGATCTAAGCATTAAAACTTTCTCATTATCACGTGTAAGTTCTTTAGCAAGAGATCTGGGCTAGATCTGAAAACAGAATGCACATGTTAATTTTCCTCAAGCGTCTGGCTGTATCACGTGATCACCATCTGAAGGACAGGTGATGGAAATGTTTTTAAAGTTTCTTACTCTTTTTGGTACATATTCCAAAAATGTGGGGGACTATCTTGGCTGTTTGAAAAAGCAGCAACCACCCATAAAAAACAGTCCCCCTGTTGCCTTGGTGATCATGAATGATGAAGTCATTCTGCCAGAAACCTCATTCACTTGAAAATTGAAGTCCTTGAGTGACAATAAGCCAAGGACACTGTAATATCAGGGCGGGATAAAAAGGAAGTTGTAAAGTCTAAGACACAGCAAGGCACCCAAACAGGAAGGGAGTACCTCAATTCACTTTACTGCAAGTTCTAGAAAGGATGGATGGCAGACACGCTCACAGGAATCCAGTGTTAGAGACCAGGTAGCTTCCAGAGCTGAAAAGAATAGTAGCAAATTAATAAAAAGAAGAAGAAAATTTACCTGTACACACTTCTATTACAGTGATAAAAAAACAAAGACACGCTTCCAAGACAATGATGATTTTCCACACAACTGACCTGAGAGCCGAAGAATTGATGCTTTTGAACTGTGTTGGAGAAGACTTTTGAGAGTCATTTGGACAGCAAGGAGATCAAACTAGACAATCTTAAAGGAAGTCAGTCCTGAATATTCATTGGCAGGACTGATGATGAAGCTGAAACTCCAATACTTTGTCCACCTAGTCCGATGCAAAGAACTGACTCATTCGAAAAGACTCAGATGCTGGCAAAGATTGAAGGCAGGAGGAGAAGGGGACAACAGAGGATGAGATGGTTGAATGGCATCACCGACTCGATGGACATGAGTTTGAGCAAGTTCTGGTAGTTAGTTTTGGACAGGAAAGCCTAGTGTGCTGCAGTCTGTGGAGCCGCAAAAAGTCATGCGTGACTGAGCGACTGAATTGAACTGAACTGAAGATGGTGGAGGTAGAGGAAGTGGCACGAAGTGAAAGCCAGCACCCTCACCTTGAACTTGACCTCAGAATTGTACAAAAGTTCTAGATTATCTATGAAATTGGAGAAGTGGAGAATTTGAATATCTCATTTCATATAGCTCAAATACTTCGTAAAAATGAGTAAACAAAATAAAAATAAAAGCTGCTCTAGGGAATCTGGAGATTCTTTCATCATGAGCCACTGCTTTGTATCAGAGTATTGGGAACACTGATCTCCAGACCAAGGTTTTCCTGAGGGTGATCTTCAGAACACCTGTTGCAGAATCAGCTTATGTGTTCATTAAATGTGCAGAATCCCAGGAGGCACCCAGCTCACAAGTTTCACAATTTCCTGGGTGATATAGGAATGTGCATTTTGAATTAGTTCCCTCCTTCATGGGTGCACTCTGCTATAGAACCAGTGGTCTACATTGCAGGACAGGCCGAATGAGCTCCAAATGACAGTTGAAATTTTCCAATGGTCCTGGTTCCCCTCATTGCTTTCTGTCACCCTTTTGCAGAGGAATAAAATAGCCATGAAATTAAAAGACGCTTACTCCTTGGGAAAAAGGTTATGACCAACCTAGATAGCATATTCGAAAGCAAAGACATTATTTTGCCGACTAAGGTCTGTATAGTCAAGGCTATGGTTTTTCCAGTGGTCATGTATGGATGTGAGAGTTGAACTGTGAAGAAGGCTGAGCACTGAAGAATTGATGCTTTTGAACTGTGGTGTTGGAGAAGACTCTTGAGAGATCCTTGGACTGCAAGGAGATCCAACCAGTCCATTATAAAGGAGATCAACCCTGGGATTTCTTTGGAAGGAATGATGCTAAAGCTGAAACTCCAGTACTTTGGCCACCTCATGCGAAGAGTTGACTCCCTGGAAAAGACTCTGATGCTGGGAGGGACTGGGGACAGGAGGAGAAGGGGACGACCGAGGATGAGATGGCTGGATGGCATCACTGACTCGATGGACGTGAGTCTGAGTGAACTCTGGGATTTGGTGATGGACAGGGAGGACAGGCGTGCTGCGATTGATGGGGTCACAAAGAGTCGGACAAAACTGAGTGACTGAACTGAACTGAACTGAATCTAGGATATCCCCCCAGAGTAACTTGTCTTGGCAGTGTTTGTTCAAGTGGACAAAATGCTTTCTGCCCTGGAAGTTTCATCTTCAAGCTCATCCAAGAAGATTTGAACAGTTTTCTAGATTTTCCTAGTTTTCCCTCTTTCTCCCAGATTAACAAATGCAGCCAATTGAAGATAAACAGCAAACTTAAAGTCCAGAAATGCTACATCAAAGGAAAAAGTGACTTCAAGTGGAAAAATAAGTGTTAGTTACTCAGTCATGTCCAACTCTTTGTGACCACATGGACTATTGCCTGCCAGGCTCCTCTGTCCATGGGATTCTCCAGGCAAGAATACTGAGTGAGTAGCCATTCCCTTCTCCAAGGGATCTTCCCTACCCAGGGATTGAACCCCATCTCCTGCATTGCAGGTGGATTCTCTACTGTCTGACCCACCAGGAAAGTCCAGAAATGCTATATCACAGGATAAAACAATTTCAAAATTAACTCTAAATATGTGGTAATAGAGATCTCTACAAGTCTGCTAGCTTCCACAGATTGTGTGTGTTACAGTCCACCATGCATGGAGTTTTTGTTGGAAACCTGAAGAGACTCATACATCATAGCCCACACTTCCATGTCTGCCATCTTGACTGAAAGTAAATGTTGTCCAGCCAGAGGGGCGGCCCCAGGAAGCACTGGAGTCTCCAGAGAAGGGTGAGTAATCCCTGTCTGGGCAGAGGCTGGCAGCAGCCTCTGTAAAGGGCTGATCTAAATTTATATGCTTTCCCCGCTTTGTCTGCTCTGTCTCTGAATGTCAATTTCAGGAAACATGCCCCAGAGAAGACATACAGCTATTGAGCTTTCCAGATGGGTGAGGGAAGGTCAAAGTATTTATGGCAGAAAAAAACTGTTCTTGATTCAAAGCTGACTCAGAAATCACATGTGTTGCTCTGAGTTATTTCACTTTAGCAACGACCCACAACCAGCACAGAGGTGCAGAATCAACTCGCTTCTCTTTCTAAGACCCCATTCATATTTTGTAGCCTTCAAAATGTCACTGGAGAGTTATTCAGAGTTATCTCTGAAGCAACTTCCCCTCCTGAGTGAATGGGAAAGTCAATCTGGAAGAAGCACAGAAGAAAGTCTGTATAGATTTAAGGTAAGGATTCCCTTATAGCTCAGTTGGAAAAGAATCTGCCTGCAATGCAGGGGACTCAGGTTCTATCCCTGGGTCAGAAAGATCCCCTGGAGAAGGAAACAGCAACCCATTCCAATATTCTTGCCTGGGAAACTCTGTAGACAGAGGAGCCTGGTGGGCTACAGGTTTAGGGGGAAACGCATGGAAAACCAGACCTGATAGTTTGCTAATCATTGATGAGCAGCCTCTGGAGAAATCAATTATGCAAACCATCCATGTTCACATGCAGGCTCCCTGGTGTAGAAAGGACTTGAACCTAGTCACCCTTTCCACTACATGTTCTATCCTCTCACCGTCATTTTCCATCCAGTTTTCAGAAGAAAAGCCTGCTGGCTCATCAAGCCATTCCATATTCATAAATCCCAAAACTCTACAGAAACGCTCCTTGGAGAAGAATAAAACTCTAATGTCTGATAACAAACACATTATTAAGAGTCATGATCACTGTAAGCTGATCTTAAAGCATTAAAAAAAATCTTGGTTTATTTACAAAATATTCAGTTTGTTATTCTTGTTTAGTCAATAAGTCATGTCTGATTCTCTGCAACTCCATGAACGATAGCCTGCCAGGTTCCTCTGTCCCTGGGATTTCCCAGGAAAGAGTCCTGGAGAGGGTTGCCATTTCCTCCTTCAGGGGATCTTCTTGACCCAGGGATGGAATCTGCATCTCCTGCTTGGCAAGTGGATTCTTTACCACTGAGCCACCTGGGAAGCCACATAACAGATTTCATTCTAATTTTATAGAAGAAAAAAATTTTTTAATTAATTTTCATATGTAGAGAAGTAACTTTAAATCAATTCCCAATAATCCAAGTGAAGGACTGCGGGCAATGGCTTGGAATGGGAAAATTGGCAGATTTTTAAAAATCTATTTACCTTTGTATTTCATTAAGATTAATTAATTTTAAATCAGTGTATATAACACATGACATGTGATAAAGTTGTTTATCTTTTAGATCCTTAGTGCCTATCAATCAGCTAGTTAGTAGGACAACATGAATAAACAAAGAGAGAAAAAAGTGTTTCTCAACTTCAAAGGAAACTACACTGAAGTGGTCTTCACAGTATTATCCAAAAATGAGCAGAGAGCGAGTGCAGACCACGGAAAGACCATTAAACAATAATCATAAGCTATGAGCAAAGTTTCTGGCACCATTTCCAGAATTTTAGGAGAAAAAAAAAGATTTTTATGAGGCACAGGAAAAGTACATTTTATAATTTTTTAAAAAACATTACTAATGCACTTTGCTTGGATTGCACAGGCCATCACAACTGCCTGTATGACAGCTGAGAGAGAGGGACAGACCGCTTGTCATTGCCCCCATGAACTCAAAGTAGCCACCAAGGCAGAGAGCTCAGAACGGGAAGGGCCCAGCAGGGACTCACACCGCAGCTCAGGGTCTGAGTCCAGGGCTGATGTGCTTGTGTTGTCAGAGTACCAATGCCGTTTTCTTTTCCAACCAAGACATTCCAATAAGAACAGAAGACACGGAGGTTGAGGCGCTCGCGTGCCCACTATTCCAGGTCAGCATCCTCACTGCGTTTTCTTCTGCCACACTCTGTGCTCCTGTGATAAAAATAAATCAAGGAGCTTTCACCAACACTGCAGTAATAAATCTGCATCCCTTGTGGTTATTGTTCTTCAGTCGCTCAGTCGTATCTGACTCTTTCCGATGCCATAAACTGCAGCATACCAGGCTTCCCTGTCCTTCACTATCTCTCGGAGTCTGCTCAAATTCACGTCCATTGAGTCGATGATGCCATCCAACCATTTCATCCTCTATTACCCCCTTTTCCTCTTGTCCTCAGTCTTTCTCAGCATCAGGATCTTTTCCAATGAGTTGATTATTTGCATCAGGTGGAGAAAGTACTGGAGCTCCAGCTTCAGCATCAGTCCTTCCAACAAATAGTCAGGGTTGACTTCCTTTAGGATTGACTGGTTTGATCTCCTTGCTGTCCAGGGGACTTTCAAGAGTCTTGTCCAACCCCATAATTTGAAAGCATCAATTCTTTGGCCCTCAGTCTTCCTTATGTTCGCTCTTAAATGTGGCCTGAAGTTGAGTGCCTTTCTGAAAGCATTTTAGAGGATGAAGGAAGGATTGTAAGGTTCTTACTTCAGTTCCCCAAATCAAGTGGAGCTGGAAAGCAATGCTGAATTTGTCCCTTTTCATTCTACTGGAACGTCAGTTTCAGACTTCTTTCAATGCTGTTTCACCCTTGAATGGCAAAAGACAAATCAAAGGGCTCACCAAGCAGGGAATGTTAATTGGCAGCCACTGTAGGAAACAGAACAGTTTTCTGTTTCCTTAGAAAATTAAAAATAGAGCTACTATATGGTCCAGTAATCTTGCTCCTGGGCATATATTCAAAAATGATGAAAGCTCTAATTTGAAAGAGTATATGCACCCCAATGTTCATAGCAGCACTGTTTGCAATAGCCAAGACATGGAAGCAACCTAGATGTCCATCGGCAGATCAATGGATAAAGAAGATGTGATCCATATATACCATAGAATACTATTCAGCCATAAAATGAATGCAGTAATGCCATTTGCAGCAACATGAATGGACTAGAGATTATTATACTAAGTCAGGCAAAGACAAATATCATATGATATCACTTATATGTGGAATCCAAAAAAACAGTACAAATGAACTTATTTTCCATACAAAACAGAAACAGACTCACAGTCACAGAAAACAAACTTACAATTACCAAAGGGTAATGGGAGGAGGGATAACCTAGGAATTTGGGATTACCAGATGTACACTACTATATAAAATAGATAAACAGCAAGGATTTCCTGTATAACACAGGGAGCAATATTCCATATCTTATAATGACCTATAATGGAAAATATTCTGAAAAATATATATATGTAACTGAGTCACTTCGCTGTATACCTGAAACCAACATAATATTGTAAATCAACTATACTTCAATTAAAAAGAAAAAAGACTCGCCAAGCAGATGAGACAAGTTCCCAAACACAGCAAATCACCCAGCCAATCCCTTCTCCCGCTTCACCCCCACGGGGGTGACGTGCGCACTTGTCACACACCATAGGCCACCAAGGACAACTTCTTTGTCAAGTTGGCCAGCTCTGCACAGACGCAAGGAAATATAGCCACATCCTTCTAGGTCGCAGGATCCTGGGCAGGAAGCATCTCGGTGTGCTGAGATGCTTCTGGGAGGGCTGGCAGAGGTGTGCTCAAAATCAGGTCACAAAGACTCAAGGTGAGGTTTTACTCAGAGTGACGTCACTGGGCTGGATTTTAATCCTGCCTCAAATACCACTGCCTCCGAGTTGAGCACAAACTCTGCACAGGCCCCACGTCCCTGAACGCTATAGTACAGAACCCAGGCCCTTTCCAGTGGGAGGTGAGGGGCCTGTGCCTGTTCAGTCGTGTCCAACCCTCTGTGACCCCATGGACTGTAGCCTGCCAGCCTTCTTTGTCCATGGGATTCTCCAGGCAAGAATACTGGAGTGGGTTGTCATTTCCTCTTCCAGGAGATCTTCCAGACCCAGGGATTGAACATGAGTCTCCTGCATTGGCAGGCGGATTCTTTACCACTGAGCCATCTGTGAAGCCCAAAAAAAGAGGGAGCTGAGAGGATTTATTACCTCCCTTGGAAAAGCAAGGGTGAGAGGTGGCTGACAGCCCAGATCTCTACCTGGGAGGAGGGATCCTCTGCTCCTTCACCCCCTTAGTTCAAACACTGACCCTAGGAAATCAGCACTTTGGAGTGACATAGCACTACAACACAGTTTGAGATGCAAATTTGCCCTCGTTCCGACCTCAGCCTCGGGCAATCTATTGCTCCAGACGAACAATTTCTCAGCTCCCAAGAAAGCGTGGTGACCTCACATGTCACACCCAGATGTCTCTGTCAGCTTGCAGCTTCCTCACCCCGGGCCACCCCTGTCTGTGGTGCTCATTCCTGCTCCCCATACTGCTCATGGGTTTCTCAATGGACATTGAGTTTGAGCAAACTCCAGGAGATGGTGAAGGACAGGGAACCCTGGCGTGCTGCAATCCATGGGGTTGCAGAGAGTCAGACATGATTGAGCAACTAAGCACAACACAACACTGGCTGCTGCTGTGACTTTAAGATGACCAACCTGATTTTTAAAGCCCTGGGGCTCTCAGGCACTGTGAGGAGGGGTCTCCAAGGAGCAAGAGGCTAGGCTCTTGGCAGCATTGTTCCCACCCAGACCAGAGACCCCACCCACACTGGGGGGCTTAGCACTGAGGGCCTTTGGAGCCCAAGTCTGTTTAACCAGTCCCTGATCAGCACTGTAAACTGAGACTCTCTGCCTCTCTGTCTCTGTCTCTCTATCTCACACACACACACAAACACACACACACACCCCATTCCTTGGTGAGAAAACTGCTGCATAAGATAAGAGAATAAATTCTATTTTCCTTGATTGTACTTTTAAATGTGCAGAGCAAAAGATAAGATTCGAGCACTTTTATCTTCAATAAGTGGTTTTTTTAAAAAGTCAAGATAAAGATGAAGTGATGCAATGAATGAATCAGAAGTGAATTAGAAAGGAAAGCTTCCTTAGAATGATGCATCCCTGGATCCAGGAGCCACGGTGATTAGTTTAGGTGGCTGCTTTGGGCTTCCATCCACAGATCCAAGGGAACTGAAAGCCCTGAGTGTCACCACCCTAGCTGGAATTCTTGAAGAAATAAAAGGATGGTAGGAAAGAAAGAACAGAAAAATCTCAGAGTTGGACACGGAGTACTGAGCAGGCAGAGGACATCATTGCTTTAATGAGTGCAAACACCATCTGTTCATCTTCTCTCCACCACCCACAAAACTTTTCAACCCCTGCTACCTACAGGGGGCTGCTCACAGCCTCCCACCTAGGTGGCTGCTTCATCTTTGCCCACACTTACTCACCCACAGAACAGCCACCCCCAAAGCAATCATGAGGTTCATGCCTTCCTTGGAAGGCTCTCAGTTCTCTGAGGCAGGAGCTGGGATGATCTCGTTGGCCACCCAGTCCTCAATATCTAACCCACTGCCTGAACTTAGTTGGTGTTCAATTAAATACTTGTGTTCAGGACTGAATGGGCAGTCCTGACCTCAGAAACCCATTCAATGCAGTACTCCAGGCAGCCTCTATCAACCCATTTAAGTTGACACAGGACTTGAAATCTCTTTACCATCTGACAATTAATAAGTCTAAGTTGATCAGGAGGCAACATCCATTAGCTGTGATTGACATGAATTCACATCATTTAAGTATTTCCAGCTTTCCTGGTGCCTCAGATGGTAAAGAATTAGCCAATGTGGGAGGCCTGGGTTCAGTCCCTGAATTGGGAAGATCCCCTGAAGAAGGGAAAGGCTACCCACTCCAGTATTCTTGCCTGGAGAATTCCATGCACAGAGGGGCCTGACAGGCTACAGTCCATGGGGTCAGAAAGAGTTGAACATGACTGAGCGATTAACGGTTATACATGTTAATGGATTCATTTCCTCTGAAAGAGTAAGTGGCTTATTGTCAACCTCATTTCACTTGCCACAGAGGAAATCCACTCTTTACTATAGTTCTAGACACAGAGACGCTGTAAATATATTCACTTGTTCACCTACAATATCTAAACACCAGATGTACGTATTTGTACTCAGCTGTGTCTGACTCTTTGTGACGCCCATGGACTGCAGCATGCCAGTCTCCTCTGTCCATGGAATTTTCCAGGCAAGAATACTGGAGTGGGCCTCCATTTCCTTCCCCAAGGGATCTTCCCGACCCAGGGATTGAATCCTTATCTCCTGCAATAGCAGATAAATCGTTTACCACTCAGCCACCAAGGAAGCCCAACACTAGACACAGGCTCTAAATAATAACCTGGTTCGACTGCTTAATAGTAGTCCTGAGAATTACTGACTCGTAATACAATTACTGCTTGGACTTTCAAATCCTATTTTACGTAATTTAGTTCCTTTTAATGTGAGGAGACATTTTTATATTTCCAAAGAAAAAATTCGCTATCACCATATATTCAATATCACTCCATATGTATATATGGAGGAATGTTTACTTACAACTGCTTAAAACGGTAAATTTTACATTATTTGCAACAAGGGGAAATAGAGTAGAAGTTGGGCAGGAGAGCAGAGCATAATTAATCAGCATCTGTTCTGGCTGCCTTGTTACCTTAATCAGGATCCATCCACATGAAAACTTTAAGCCTCTGTTTCTTCACACAGAAAATGTTAATCACAATGCCAGACTCACAGATGTTTGAAAGAAAAGAAAGGAGATGCATCTAATTGGATGCACAATCTGATTGGTGCCCAGGGACTTGGACTTCTAATTAATCTGGGTGGGCAAGCCCCAGGCCAGGAATTCATCTAAAGAAAGATACTCCCAGGATGCTACTAACCGCTTCCACGGAGGCCTGGGTCCTCCAACCTCTAGGATCTGCCTAGAAGGTTGCAGATCCCTGATAGTGAGATGAGTTAGTAAATGAAAACACTAAGAAAATGACTGTAAAATAGTGAGCATGTATTAGTCAGGATCCCCAAGAAAATCAGAACCTATTGGTTGTATTTCCCCATGTGACTCAGTGGTAAAGAATCTGCCGGCAATACAGGGGGCCTGCGTTCAATCCTTGGGTCAGGAAGATCCCCTGGAGAAGGGAATGGCAACTCACTCCAGTATCTGGCAGGCCACAGTCCATGGGGTCGCAAAGAGTCGGACACAACTGAGCATGAGACCTCCCCTCTCCATAGGATGTATTATATAACACAGATTTACATACAGAGACAGAGGAGAGGGTGTGTGTGTGTGATCTCCACTGGGAACCATAAATTTTGCATGGCTGTTAGGATTCCCTTCTTTTCACAGTAATTGGTTCAAACACTTTCCTCAGGCTTGCTTTTATCCACTCACAAAGATTCCTTGTTGATATACTGTCTTTAAGTTCTGTTTTTCTCATTTTTAAAGAAGTTTTATTTATCTGGTTATCCCATAAAGAAGGCTAAGCACCAAAGAATTGATGCTTTCAAATTGTGGTGCTGGAGAAGACTCTTGAGAGTCCCTTGGACAGCAAGAAGATCAAACCAGTCAATCCTAAAGGAAATCAACCTTGAAATTCATTGGAAGGACTGATGCTGAAGCATCAGTCAAAACTCTGGCCAAAGTTTTGGCCAAAACGTCAGGTCCAAAACTTTGGCCACCTGATGCAAAGAGCCAATTCATTGGAAAGACTCTCATGCTGGGAAGGACTGAGGGCAGGAGGAGGAGTAGCAGGGGATGAGATGATTTGATAGCATTATCGACTCGGTGGACATGAGTCTGAGCAAACTCCGAAAGGTAGTGAAGGACTGGGAAGCCTGGCTTGCTTCAGTCCACCAAGCTGCTGAGTCAGACACGACCGAGTGACTGAACAGCAACAACAAATGTGAGAGATGAGAGATGCTGGCCAAGCTCAGGGTCGAGAAGTTTTCATTTGAACATGTGATTGTGTTACCGCATAGGCTTGGACATCTAGCACTTTCTCTGTTGACTCCGAAAAACTGAAGTTCGCTACAGACATTTCAAAGTTATGTAAAATACAGAGCAGAGAGCTATTCTAAGCCTTACAGTTATTCTTCTGCTGTCTTCTCTCATTGTCCTCTCCGTGGTCTTTGCAGAAATGATTAACTTTGTGAATGCTGATAAACTCACAAAAGATGGAAAAGCTCACCATTAGTATATCAGGGCCATATGAATGTTGAAGATAGGGAGCTAAAGGACTATTGTAACTCCAGCAATCAACAGAGAAAGTATATCTGCAGTGAGAGAAATAATTCTCGTGTGCTTCAAGAGCACTGAAAACATTCAGCTTATCGATTTTAAAAGAACTCTCTCTCTCACACTCTCTTTCTCTCTAAATTTTCCAGCCAGAAATCCATCTACTTTTTGCAGAAGCCAGGACCACATGGCCTTCTACCTGCAAGAATTTCTTCTCCACTCTTGCTATTGAAGTGGGTGCAAAACTTACTGTCAGTGTAGGAAATAGTCTGTCCTAAATCAAGAGGTTGCCAAGAGAATGAACAATTCTCATGTGTCAGTAATGCCTAACGCAGCTCCCGAGTGTCATCAATCACACTCAGTGGTCTGGGCCGTCTGGCCCATGACCCCATACCCCCGGCCCCATGCGGCTCCCCCAGCTGCATTTTTATCCAATCTTGCTCTGTCTTTATGAGTTCTTCCCTAAGAAACCAGAATGCCTCTGGAATGCCTTCCTTATCCAATATACAGACACCCACAGAGGCAAATTCAATACATCACAAACAATTTGCAGGCTCACTTTCATATGACTTCCTGAATCATTTGGAAATTATAGAAATCAACTTTGACTAATTCAGCAGGAATTCAGTAAATGTTATTGAGTGGCTCAAAATATCTCTTAGAGGCTGGAGGACCGGTGGCCGAGGTTACACAGCCAAACAGCTCAAAATCATGCTAGCAAATATCCCTGTGGAGACCTCCCCACAGCCACTGTCTGCCCGGATGCCAGCCCCAACACCAGGCTCAGGACCCTTTGCTGGGAGCCCCCACACTCACACCACTGTTCTTGGGAGTGAGCACTGCTCATGCTAAAGGATTTCCCTGGTGACTCAGTAGTAAAGAATCCACCTGCCAATGCAGGAGACCTGTATTTGATTCTTGGGTCCAGAAGATCCCCTGGAGGAGAAAATGGCAACTCTGGGAAACCCCACGGACAGAGGAGGCTGGTGGGCTACAGTCCATGGGGTCACAAAGAATTGGACACAACTGAAGTGGCTCAAAGCAAATTTGGCCTTGGAGTATGGAATGAAGCAGGACAAAGGCTAATAGAGTTTTGCCAAGAGAATGCACTGGTCATAGCAAACACTCTCTTCCAACAACACAAGAGAAGACTCTACACATGGACATCACCATATGGTCAACACCGAAATCAGACTGATTATATTCTTTGCAGCCAAAGATGGAGAAGCTTTATACAGTCAGCAAAACAAGACCAGNGATGGTGTGGGGTGGGAGGGGGGAGGGGGGTCGGGAGCTCATGTACACTCGTGGCTGATTCATGTCAATGTATAGCAAAACGAATATAGTATTGTAAAGCAAGACAAACTAAAAAATAAAAATAAATTAAAAATAAATAAATAAAACAGGGGTAACAGCCGTAGCCTCACAAGAGGGCTGTTGCAAGCTTCAGACAAGGAAAAGCATTTACAGGACTTGGGGCAGGCTCTCCACACAAAGTCTGATCATGGTCTTCACAGCTCACATTCTATCACGTGCAGTATTTTCATCCTATCTTGTTTTTAATCTCCCAAATTAGTCCTCGCTCATTTAGACTGATTCCACCAAGCTCTGTTCCTGGACTCTATCCTGTCCCTGGTTTATACACTGATGTTTATGCCAGTACCACCCTGGCTCCATTTAAAGCCAAGTACTATTAATGCCTCCAACTTTAAATCCTTTCAAAACTATTTCAGCTCTTCCAGGTCATTTGCATCTCCATGCAAACTTTCAAATCAGCTTATTTCTACATCGAACCCAGATGGTACTGCTGTTAGGACTACATGGAATCTATGGACCAACCCAGAACTGACACCCTAACCATGTGCATCTCCCAATCCATGGTCAGAACATATCTCCTCCTGTGTGTCATCTTCTTTCATTTGCCTCAGGAACCTTAGTTTTTAGTGCACAGATCTTATACTCTTGTTAAATTTTTGAAGTGTTTTTACACCATTTTAAATTTCCAGTTGTTGGTTGCTAGCCCAGAGGAGTGCTTTTCACACGTGGACCTTGTATTCAGTGATCACTCAGGTCCACCCACTGCTCTTGGGCAGCGGCTTTTGTCCTCTGCCTCGCACAAGGGATGCTGGCCTCCCCAAGTCTGATGACTAGGCACCAATGACCCTGTCCTTCTCACCCGGCTGTCACCCAGCTCACCTGCCACTCTCCTCTTTGCCTCAGGTATTTTTACTCAGGGTTTTACAGCCTTTTCATCTCTAAGTATCTCTTCCATGTGTGTCATCTCACTGCCAGTTACTTTCACCTACGCCTCACGTCAACATCTCAAACAAGACATCCTGGTGAGCGTGTCTCCTCCTGGGCCCACCCGCCTGGGGTTGTTATCTCCAGACTTGCTGCCTATGGGTCAGGCTCCTGTGCTGAGCCGTCAGCTGTGTGGGAGCAATAGGTGGCAGGGGGCAATAGGTGGCAGTGTGTCTGCAAGCCCCAGTCAGGACCCCAGCCCCAGGGGGATTGCAGGCACTGCTGCTCTCTTCAGAGCAAAAACTCTCACTTTTTGAAGTTTCTCCTGATGTCGGGCCACCCAGGAAGGAAGGTCTTCGTCTCGCCATTGACATATCACATGACGCACGGCTGTTTCACCTTGCTCTGTCAAAACGTGGTCTGAGGCATCCAGCATTCAAACAGAAACATGACGAAGATAAAGCAGCACTATTCTAGAATGAACGTGCTTCTAAAAAGTAGAATCTTAAGGATAAGACTTGTTCTGTGTTATTCCAAAGGTAGACCTTGGCCCAAATGTTGAAAAGCACTAGAAACTGGTACTCTGTCTCAAAGNCTCGCCATTGACATATCACATGACGCACGGCTGTTTCACCTTGCTCTGTCAAAACGTGGTCTGAGGCATCCAGCATTCAAACAGAAACATGACGAAGATAAAGCAGCACTATTCTAGAATGAACGTGCTTCTAAAAAGTAGAATCTTAAGGATAAGACTTGTTCTGTGTTATTCCAAAGGTAGACCTTGGCCCAAATGTTGAAAAGCACTAGAAACTGGTACTCTGTCTCAAAGCCAGACACATTCTAACTGGGTCTTTTGTAATAAAACAAGTACTTGTGACTGTCCAGGTACAATGTGTGGAAATAAGCTTTACCTGCCAATCGGAAGGCCCTTTTCACATATCTTCTAAAATATGAAGGTCAACAAGACCCAAAAAAGAAGTTTCCCACCACAAAAAAGAATTTTAAAACAATAAAAGTAGTTAAAAATAATTTTTAAATGGGCAGAGGACTTGAAGAGGTATTTTTCCAAAGACATATAGATGGCAAACAGGCACATGAAGAGATGCTGAACAATAATCACAGGATAACTGCAAATCAAAGCCACAATGAGATGTCACCTCACAGCTGTGAGAAGCTATCATCAGCAAGAGAAGGTAACAAGTGTCGGCAAGGATGTGGCAAAAGGGATCCCTTGTGCACTGTTGGCGGGAATGTGAATTGGCACAACTACTGTGGAAAAACAGTATGGAGGCTCCTCAAAAAGTTAAAAATAGAGCTACGATACAATCCAGCAATTTCACTTCTGGGTACTTATCCAAAGGAAATGAAAACATTAATTCAAAAAGCAATCAGATTTGTGGTTACCAGAGGCATGGGGTGGGAGAAGTGGGAACTGGATGAAAGTGGTCAAGTCAACCTTTTCAATCTTTTATCCTTAAAGCGGAGATGGTGCTAGGAGTGTCTTTCTATAGAAGAAAACTCACCATATAAACTATTAGCCTTACCATCTTTACAATCAGAGAACTGTTCAGAATGAAAAGTGAAAATGAAAGAAAAATGAGACTCAGACCAGGCGATGAGGTTAAAAACAAAAGGGTCAGATCTGGGGGAGGTAAACCTCCAAGCCATGGATGCTCCTGTGATGGCTGGGAGTTCCAGAATAAAAGGTGGGAGGTAGAAATAAAATACCTATTGGCAATATTCAAACCAGAAAGTATTAAAAGAAAATAGACTTGAAGTACTAAAATCCAAGAGTAAATAAGAAATCAGTGAAAATAACCTATAGCTAAAATTCCCCACTGTGCTTCATAAGCAAGTCTTTTAGATGACAGCATCACGTTAAGAGTTCATTTAACATTTTAAGGTTTCCTCAATATTAGCAGGAGACTGCTGCAAGGTGCATGTGTGGACAGGCGGGTGGCTGGATGGAAGACAAAAATCCGTATGAATTCAAAACATTTATTTACCATTCACTACTCTGCAAATACAATTCTCCCAATTCGGGTGGGACAAAAGGTACTTTTGTTATAGTTCAAGTCAGAAACAAGGAAACAGAAAAAACGTATTTGAGTGAGAATGTTTTAATAACCCTATATTCATTCCAGAGAACAATAAATACACAAATTACGAGCAGTATATGTAACAGTAATATTTTCCTTAGATACAGAAAGCACCTACTTTAAGACAACTTAATGGGAAATCAGCATTGGGAAAGTTACACAACAGAAGAAAATGACACATAAAACAAGGAATGGTTTGAGTTTGACCGCAGTTACGGAGACCCACTCCAGGTCTTCTATCCCAGGTGAATGGGCAGCTGGAGATCCAAGGGAAGCCCTGAGAGCCCATTCAGCTCCGGGCGGCTGCAGTCTGCGGCTGTTCAGACTGGAGTTGTTTACCAAGATACTCCCTGAAACATGGGAAGGAAACAGCAAGGGAGGTTAGAACTGAATCAGTAAAGAGTCCTTTTCAAAACTGAAGCACAATATACACTGTCGTCTCTACTTACTTTAATGTCTAAAAACTGAGCCCCAGAAAACTGATCTTGCCTAAATTCAAAAGTACCAGTACTGCATGAATTTTAAACACCCTAGTTACCATGTACAGACAAGGTGTGACACACAAACAAGTAATTCTGCATCCGACCACAAGCAACATCTGCCTTCCTGTAAAGTCTCATCTGCTACTCTCTTGTGCAACCTAACAAGTTCAAAATCAACCTACGTACAAGTCCAAGTCAGTGGACCGACACAGGAGAAGCTTCCTGACATTAGGAAATACAAGTTATCTACCCCTAGAGACTGACACAGGCACATGTGAGAACAGCCCCTGGAAGTAGCCTCCAGGATCCAACAGTTAATCGGAGCTGCCTGTTACTTAGCGCTCACTCCATCTCCACGGGTGCAGTCTCAAACCTTCGCCAAGATGGTACTGCTGAACCCACAGGACAATCGCAACAGCCCAAAAGTGATCTCGTTTTATAGAGGAAGCAAACTGTGGCTTACAGAGGTGGTATCCAACTGTTTCAGGTGACGTTCTCTCCTTCAGAAAATCAACTGGACAAGCACCCAGTCAGTGTACCTGCTGTGCGAAGTTGCTCAGTTGTATCCAACTATGCAACCCCATGGACTGTAGCCCACCAGGCTCCTCTGTCCACGGGATTCTCCAGGCAAGAACACTGGAGTGGGTTGCCATGCCCTCCACCAGGGGATCTTCCCAACCCCTGCTGGGATCGAACCCGCATCTCTTTCGTCTCCTGCACTAGCAGGCAAGTTCTTAACCACTAGCACCACCTTGGAAGCCCACAGTCTGTGTATACTCAGCTCTGAACAGCAGATGGGTACCACTGTGATTCCGGGACAGAAAACCTTTCCCTATCTTCTGACAAAGGACTTGCCTAAACTATTGTTTCTGAAGTAACCAATAAGGACAAAAAAAA
This sequence comes from Neotragus moschatus, assembly GCA_006410615.1. NCBI lineage: Eukaryota > Metazoa > Chordata > Mammalia > Artiodactyla > Bovidae > Neotragus > Neotragus moschatus. The sequence continues at coordinate 4,514,492 of SJYA01002114.1, read as the reverse complement.
AAGTTTTTTTTAAGAACATTTACAAGACTCCTCCTATAAAAGGGAAAAATCTTGAGTTCTGGGCTAGAGATCAGATTCACACTCCAGCTGATCACTTGGTAGAGAGCAGGCTCTTGGTGTTCACTGGGGGGCTGGCTGAGGGATGAGTGTAAAGGCGGCTCAGTGGGCGCAAGGGTCAGCATTTCCAGCCCTCAGCCGCCGCTCCACCTCCCCTGGTCTTAGCACCTCCATTAAGCAGCCTTTGGGGGCCCCCAGGATCCACAGGCCACTGACTCATTCTAGGTTTCATCCGAAGCACATAATCTATTACTGTATTAATGAGAATAACCACCCTAACACAGACAATAGGGATCTTTTCTTCAACCAACAGCTAAGTTTTAATTTATGCAAAGGTCAAAACAGAAGCCTACAAATTTTATTAGAAAATAAAAGAGTGTATGGTCACAGTCAATGCCAGCGCCCTGGGGAAGATCCCAACCAGGGAGCACTTGTGGCTGCATAGGTCTGTGGGGTTTAGGTAGAAGGGGGCTGGGGAGTACAATGCATACTGCAGAATCCCCAGACCTCAGGTACACAGTCTGTCTTCCACACCCGCAGCATCCTTGTCTGCAGATTCAACCAGCAACAGCAGGAGAACTCTCCTCCCAGACGATCCATGGACGTAGAGGATCATCTGTGAAGGGCTCAAGTGCCCAGGGATTTGAAGCCATACTAGGTCCTCTAACAAACACCGTTCCGTACTGAATGGAGTAACAAGAGCCTGCCCTACACATCGGGGATCCAGTCAACAGAGTCCTGAAGAAAACTCAACTCCCTAGGCTCGGCCAGGAAAGCATGATGATCTGCTGTCCTGACACCCAGTGTGGTCAATTCTAACACTCCTGAGCATCACCCAAGCTACCTGCAAGTCCTGTGTGCCACCGGGCACACGGCCGTCCTGACACCAGGGGCCTGCGCCTGGGAACACAGGTTGTGTACACAGGTTGCCTCACTCGCAGTGTTACAGGGCACCGTGGAGACCTGAGCACAGTTGCGCCCGCCTGTCCTCCTCTCTGCAGCACCTGGGAGCGGGTGTCTCATCTCCACCAACAGGGTGGGGGGAGGGGGGGGGGAGCTGTGGCCACCTGCTCAGGGCAGAGTGGGCAGGTGAACTGCCAGGGCACAGAATCGTTCCTCTCTCTAATGAGAGGCTGCCTAGTCTCCAATAAAAGAGGGTGCAGAGAGCAGACACTGTTTCATCTTTATAGTAGATGAGGATAATAACAACAATAGTAAGTAAAAGTCGCTCAGTCATGTCCAACTCTTTGCAACCCCATGGACTAGACAGTCCCTGGAATTCTCCCAGCCAGAATACAGCAGTGAGTGGTGGTGGTGGTTTAGTTGCTAAGTTGTGTCTGACTCTTGGACTCTTGCAACCCCATTGCCTGCCAGGCTCCTCTGTCCATGGGACTCGCTAGGAAAGATTACTGGAGTGGGTTGCCATCTCCTTCTCCAGGGATCTTCCTGACCCAAGGATCAAACCCAGGTCTCCTGCATTGCAGGCAGATTCTGCACCAGATTATACCACAGATTTCATTCTCTTGTCAAGGGTATAAAAGATCTACATCTCAGCATCCATGATCCTAACAAACGGCTTCCCAGTTGCTGTGAGCACCCCTCGAGACAGCTGAAATCTGAAAGAGGGTCTGAAGGTCTGAGGGTGACGCCAGCCCCAGGGCACTGGGAAGTACTGACCTGGCCTGACTTACACTAACTCCAAGAACAACACGAGGCCTGCACTGTATTACGATTAAGGGCCAAACTCTCACTGTACTTAGGGTTGTTTAAATATTCAAACACTTTTATTCATTCTTTAAAACTGTAGTTGAAGACACTGACTATATAATTTTTTTAATTTATTTATTTTTAATTGAAGGATAACTGCTTTACAGTATTGTATTGGTTTCTGCCAAACATCAGCATGAATCAGCCATAGGTATACCTATAACTATATGTTTTAAAAGCATGGTAACTTCAGCTATGTAATTTAGTGCCAGGGAAAAGAGTGAACTGTCTCCTGACAAACATATTAATCTGAGAAAACTATGGTCTCATTTATTTTCCTTTTTGCCTTGGCTTCCAAGAAGGTCAGTAGAAAATGTACTTTTACTATCATTTTTGAACTATTTTCTCTAGTCTTCATTTTGGTATGTACATTTTCATAACTAAAATGATAATGAACCTAGAATTCTCCATTCCACATCTTTCCATGAGTTTATCATAATAATGACTAAAACTACAACTGAGTCGTAATTATATTTCTCTTAATCTTTACCAATTCTGTTTTGGAAAACAATTAGGTATAAATCATAAAGGAAATATTCTTTTCTGAATGTATAAAAACAATTCATTTTTGAAAATATAGACTTTATACCTGTTTCCAGTACAGACTTCTACTTAGTAAAGAGAAAAAATAAATTTCAAATATGTTATATATAGTTCTGTTTTTCCTTTCATGCAAATTCACTACAGTTTACTCAGCTGGAGTTTTCCATCCAGCTTTTATGATGATTTTGAGTATTATACACAAAGCAAATTATGTTTTATGAACCATGTAAAAAATCACAGTGCTCTCCCTCATCTGTATCTAACGGACAGGAACACATTTAAACTGCAAACTTAAGTGTGTGTGTGTGTCAGTCGCTCAGTCATGTCCAACTCTTTGTGACTCCATGGACTGTAGCCCGCCAGGCTGCTCTGTCCATGGGGCTTCCTAGGCAAGAATACTGGAGTGGGTTACCATTTCCTTCCCCAGAGGATCTTCCCAATCCAGGGATCAAACCTAGGTCTCCTGCACCGCAGGCAGATTCTCTACCATCTGAGCCACCAGGGAATCCCAGGGAAACTGTTTTCACAGCACTTTAAAGTCCCAGCCTGGGAAAAGCCGCGACCAAGGTCGCCCGTGCCGTCTCCAACATCTGCCTCTTCCAGAGCCCAGCGCTGCCTGCTGGACGTGCATCCTCATCTCTACTCTTCCAGTAACGTCCACAGAAGCTACAGCGGAGCCCGTTTTTCAGATGAGGAGCTGGAGTTTAGCACATTAAATGACATGTTGTAATGTAAGGCTGCCTGGCAGCGTGTAGGGTACGTAAACCCAAGTCTGTCTGATTTAAACCTCAGAGTCTTCATCCCTAAATAGCACTGTTTCATGGAACATTATTCCAGCTCCTGGTGGCTGTATATTGTGTAGATGTTAGAATAAACAGTTTAAGAACATCACAGTGTGAGTCCTCAACCTATTTTCTCAAATATATTTTCATCGCCATTAGCTATTTCATTTTCTAATAGCATTTAAATTCAAAGACTAAACAAATTAGCAGTATCCCTGAAGAGGTGATCCATAGAATTAAAAAAAAAACAAAATCAGTGGTTCTAAAAGTAGACTCTATTTACATGAATTCTGGTCCTAAGAAACAAAAACGTTAAGTTTTAAAAGTAGTTGTATTATAGTCTATTATGAAAGCAACTTGGGCAAAATTCACAATAACAAAGATATCTTTCCGGAATTCAAGCAATCAAACCTTCACAGACTAGCTATAAAATCTAAATATCATTAGCCAAATACAGAGTTTCTTCAACTCCAGCTTATGTTCACAACAGTCCAGTCCCTCCTTACCCATCATCTCTACCTTCTGTTATCCACAGAGCAGCAGTCTTAGGCACTTTATCGTTTTTCTCACACACAGTTATGATGTGCCATGCACTGGGCCACGCAAAGCATTAGGTTTGGCAGCAAATGCCCCTTTTCCTTTTTTTAGAGAATTTTTTATTTTTAGAGCAGTTTTAGGTTTACAAAAAAATCGAGAGGAAGACACAGAGATTTCCCAGATATACCTAGTCCTCATACACATGGCACCTCCCCCACCATGAATGCCCCACATCAGAGGGTATATTTGTTACCAAGCATGAACCGACATTGACACATCTTAATCACCCAGAGTCTTAGCTCACCTAGCTCACACTTGTACACCATCCAGAGTGAGCCCCAAGAGTGCTAAGACGCTGGGTGGTTAAGATGTGTCAGTGTCGGTTCACACTTGGTAACAAATGCTTGGACAAATGTATAATGACACACGTCCATCATGATAATTTTACACAGTATTTTCAACGTCCTAAAATTCCTCTGTGCTCTGGCTGTTCGTCCTTTCCCTGAGTCTCACAATCGATCTTTTCACTGTCTCCACAGTTCTGCTTTTTCTTGATGCCGTATATTGGAATTATACAGTATGTAGCCTTTTCAGATTGGCTTCTTTCAGTTGTTCAGTTGCTAAGTCATGTCCGACTCTTACAACCCCAGGGACTGTAGCCTGCCAGGCTCCTCTGTCCACAGGATTCTCCCACTCCAAGGATAATGGAGTGGGTTGCCATTTCTTTTTCCAGGGGATCTTCTCAACACAGGGATTGAACCTGGGTCTCCTGTATTGCAGGCGGACTCTTTACCACTGAGCCACCTGGGAAGCCTCTTTCACTTAAATCACATGCCTTTAGAATTTCTTGGTGCCTTTCCATGACTTGATAGCTCATTCCTTTTTAACATTCAGTAACAGTCCACTGTCTGGACATATCAGTCTGCTTACCAATTCACTCAAGGAAATCTTGGTAGCTTCCAAAATGTCTGCTACAAACATCCATGTCCTGGTTTTTTGTGAGGATGTGAGTTTTCAAACCCTGTGGGTTAATATCAAGGCACACAACTGCTGGATCACAGGATAAGAATATGTTCAGTTTTGTAAGAAAATACCAACTGTTTTCCAAAGCAGCTGCACCACGTAGCATCCCCACCAGCAACACATGAGGATTCCTGCTGCTCCACACCCTCACCAGCATTTGGTGCTGTCACTGTTCCAGATTTCAGCCAATCTAATATGTGTATGTTGTTATTTAGCTTTTGTTTTAATCAGCATTCCCCTGATGACATTAGATGTGGAGCATCTTTTCTTAATCTTACCATCAGTATATCTTCTTTGGTGAAAGAAACGAAGTCAAAGTGAAGTTGCTCAGTTGTGCCCGACTCTTTGCAACCCCATGGACAGTAGCCTGCACCAAGCTCCTCCATCCACGGGATTTTCAAGGCAAGAGTACTGGAGTGGGTTACATTTCTTCTCCAGGGAAAATCTTCCCAACCCAGGGATCGAACCCAGGTCTCTCGCATTGTCCAGGTCTCTCGCATCTCTCTCACAGATGCTTTACCTTCTGAGCCACCAGTCTTTGGCTCATTTTGTACTCAAGTTGTTTTCTTATTGTTGAGTTTCCGAAGTTCTTTGCTGGGAATTCCCAATGGTTCAGTGTTTAGGACTTTGCGCTTTCACTGTCAGGGGCCCAAATTCAATCCCTGGTTGAGGAACTAAGATCCCACAAGCTGCATGGCATGGACAAACAAACAAAAAATAAAAGTTCTTTGTGTATTTCTGATAACAGTCCTTTATCAAACACGCCTTTTGCAAACATTTTCTCCCAGTCTGTGGTTTATTCTCTTGACATTGTCTTCCACAGAGCAGAACTTTTAAATTTTAATGAAGTCCAACTTCTCAATTATTTCTTTCATGAATGAGGCCTTTGGTGGTATATCTAAAAAGACATCCCCATGTCCAAGGTCACCTGGATTGTCTACATTATCTTCTAGGAGTTTTTGTGTTAGGTCCATGATCCATTTTGAGTTAGCCTTTGTAAAGGTTGTAAGGTCTGTGCCCAGGTCCTTTTTTTTTTTTTGTCATGTGGATGTGCAGTTGTTCCAGCGCAATCTGTTGAAAAGACTACTTTTATTTCACTGCATTGCCTTCACTCCTCTGGCAGAGATTAGCTGATTATATTTAAGGGGCCCTATTTCTGGGCTTTCTATTCTGCTCCATTGATCTGTTTGTCTACTCTTTCACCGATACCATACTATCTTTATTACTGCAGTCTTATAGTAAGTCTTCAAGTCAAATTCTGCCTGTCCCTTGCTGGTACATAGGAAAGTGATTGACTTTTGTGTATTAACCTTGTTTCCTACAGCTTTGCTATAATTGCTCATTAGTACCAGGAAGACTCTTTTTTGTCAAGCCTCTAGGATTTTCCACATGGATGATCGTGTCATCTAGGAGCAAAGACTGTTTCATGTCTTCCTTTTCAATCTGGATACCATTTATTTTTTCTTGTCTTAATGCTTTGGCTAGAACTTCCAGTACAAAGAAGTTATGAGAAGAGACCTCTATGTTTTGTACCTGATCTTTGTGGGAAAAATTCCAGTTTTCCAGCAGTAAGTATGATGTTAGCTGAAGGGTTTTTTAAAAATAGATATTCTTTATCATATTGAGAAAGAACTCTATTCCTACTTTGCTGAAAGTTTTTATCATGAATAGGTGTTTTATTATGTCAGATGCTTTTTCTGCATCTATAGTTATAATCCAGGAGTTGGTGATGGACAGGGAAGCCTGGCATGCTGCAGTCCATGAGGTCGCAAAGAGTCAGACACAACTGAGCGACTGAACTAAACTGATGGTTAAAATCATGTGATTTTTCTTCTTCCTTTTGTTGATGTAATGGATTATATTAACTGATTCTCAAATGCCTAACCAGCCTTGCATATCTGGAATAAATTTCACTTGGTTTTGGTATATGATTCTTTTTATATGTTGTTGGATTCAGTGTGCTAATATTTCATTGAGGATTTTTCTATCTATGTTCATAAAAGATTCTGGTCTATGGTTTTCTCATAATGTCTTTGTCTGGTTTAGGTATTAGGCGATGCTGACCTCACAAAATGAGTTAGGAAGTATTCCCTTTGCTTCTAACCTCTTAAAAAGATTGCAAAGAATTGATCTAACATTTCTTCCTTAAATGTTTGGTAGAATTCAACGATGAACCCAAGTAGGCTTGGTGTTTTCTGTAGACAGCTGTGTCTAGTCTACTAATAAGTCTATCAAAGGCATTCTTTACTTCTGCTTCAGGATTTTTGACCTCTAACATTTCTTTTTGGTCCTTTCTTAGGATTTCTCTCTCTGTTTAACTTATTGATCTGTTCTTGCATGCTGTCTACTTCATCCATTAAGGTCCTAAGTATGTTAATCATGGTTGTTTAAAGTTTACAGCCTGGTCTCCCAACGTTCTCACCATGGCTTTTTCTGATGCTTCAGTTCAGTTCATTCACTCAGTCGTGTCCTACTCTTTGCGATCCCATGAATCGCAGCATGCCAGGCCTCCCTGTCCATCATCAACTCCCAGACTCGTCCATCGAGTCAGTGATGCCATCCAGCCATCTCATCCTCTGTCGTCCCCTTCTCCTCCTGCCCCCAATCCCTCCCAGCATCAGAGTCTTTTCCAATGAGTCAACTCTTCGCATGAGGTGGCCAAAGTACTGGAGTTTCAGCTTCAGCATCATTCCCTCCAAAGAAATCCCAGGGCTGATCTCCTTCGGAATGGACTGGTTGGATCTCCTTGCAGTCCAAGGGACTCTCCAGAGTCTTCTCCAACACCACAGTTCAAAAGCATCAATTCTTGGGCACTCAGCTTTCTTCACAGTCCAACTCTCACATCCATACATGACCACTGGAAAAACTATAGCCTTGACTAGATGGACCTTTGTTGGCAAAGTAATGTCTCTGCTTTTGAATATGCTATCTAGGTTGGTCATAACTTTCCTTCCTCTCCCAATGTTCTCGCCATGGCTTGCTCTGATCCTTACTTTGTCTTTTTCTTCTTTTTGGTATGCTTTGCAGTATTTTCTTAATAACTGAATTTGGTGTGCTGGGTAAAAGAAACTGTTATAAATAAATCTTCAGTAACATGGTGGTGAGGCAGGGTGAAAGGAAGCCTTCTGGAGTCCTATGATCTGGTCTCAGTCTTCACTGAACCTGGACCCTGAGACTGTGACCTTCACAAGTGTCCCTTGGGGTTTTTCTACCCTTCTGGGTAGGAAAGGATAGTCAGAGTCTGCTGGAACTGGTCATTTCTCTTCCCCAGGTCAGTCAGACTCTGACGACACCCTGGCAGGCTGGGTTAATGAATCCCATTGAGTACAGGCCTGGTTAAGAATAAGAGCTCTGGGCTGTTTCAGAATGGTTCCTCTCCCCTTTCTGACAAAAGGCCGTGGGAGTTCTTCTTAAATATTTACTATGGGACACTGGTCTGGCTTCTGGAGCAAATTCTCACTGTACTGGCCCACTCCCCAACCCCCTGTCTGGATCCCCTAGACTTGCGCATACTGCACCTCCTGTGATTCACCAGCCACACTCCAGCCTCCTCCAGGTGCTGGTCCCTCACTGTCCCCTGGTCTGAGTCCTGCTCCTCTGAGCAGCAACTCTGCATTCACGTGCCTCTTCAGTCTCGGCTGCAAAGTGTATCCTGTTCTCTCCTGTGGGTTCAACAAAGGTTGCTTGATTTTTCAGTCTGTTCAGCTGTTTACTTGTTCAGATGGAGTGGAGACTTCAAGCTCCATACCTGTAGAACCAGAACCAGAAGTCCCTCCTTTTCACTTTAAATGCTGGTTTCTGATCAAGTAGTTATAACCAAAAACAATCAGTACAATGCAGAACACACCTGAAATGACCACAGCACATACAAATCTAGTTATGCAACGTGTCATATGCCATTACAAGCACTCTTAAGGAGACAGAATGGGAGCAAAGTCCATATTCAGGGCTTATTGTAGACTCCTTTTACTTGAATTATATTTAGAAAGTAATAAATAGTCTTACCTGAGAATTCTTCCACTAAAAATGTCATAAGAATAATGTGGAAAATTCCAGGCAGCCCAAGACAGACCACAATTTTCTAAATTAATTTTGGAAAATGTTAAATTCGCAAATGTCATATGTTATAGGGAAAACATGTACACCTGTGGCTGATTCATGTCAATGTATGGTGAAACCACTACAATATTGTAAAGTAATCAGCCTCCAATTAAAATAAATAAATTTATTTTTAAAAAATAAAATAAAATCACATGGAATGTTATAGTAACATGATTATTAAGGCTAAAAAATTAAAACTTACTAAGAGGCTTTTCCGTTCAATTCTGTTCATAAGTAACTCTTTTAATCACTGCATTTAAGGCTATGTACTTAAAGAATAACTAAAATACCCCAGTCAGATGTAAAGATTGAAGAATAAAAGCAGCATCACCCACACCCTTGGCTTTGTGAGGTCTCTCTGTTATATTATTTACCTACACATAAAAGAACTAGAGTCTAACACTCTTAACTTATTATTCTGCTTGAAAATAGGTTGAAAAAGAATCTAGAAACAAAGAGAAAGTTCTACACAAGATCCTCTACCTACAAAATTCAGTGTTTCTTTCCTGAAGTCCTGAGCTGTCCATATGCACATATGGCTGCTTCTGAATTAGAGGCTGATTACATTTAAAATCATTCTGTAGGAGAGAAACGATGACATTGTATGATGTTAGATTATAACGCAGAAGCTAAGGGTCTGTATAAAAGTTCTCTAGACTAAGTTGTCATTGTTTATATCTATTTTGCCAAGAGGTTAAAGCCTCTGCCTGCAATGTGGGAGACCTGGGTTCGATCCCTGGGCCGGGAAGATCCCCTGGAGAAGGAAAAGGCAACCCACTCCAGTATTCTTGCTTGGAGAATCCCATGGACGGAGGAGCCTGGTGGGCTACAGTCCACGGGTCGCAAAGAGTCAGACACGACTGACTGACTTTTGGTTTGGTTTGGATGAATATAAAAATCCAGTCTTGTTCAAAAGAACAAGGGACATACCAGGAACTGCATGTAGGGACGGGAAGGCCAGAGCCTGCACATGGCTGGGAGTGGCCCATTCAAGGCTCCCTGAACTACAGGGATCCCGGTGTGTGCCTACTGTCCCCTCCTTCCATTCTGCCCCCGACACCCCACCCACATCAGCTGGGGCTACATGTAACCCATTATTCCATACACACAGGTGTCCAGTGGAGGGGGAAATGCTGGCTACTGTATATCCTGCAAGTCACAGAAATAATCCAGAAATCAGTCATAAACTCCTGACAAAGAAGTGAGCAATATTTTCACATGATACTGTAAAACTCTACACTCCATGTTCCATAAACCAGGGGTAAATCCATCTTTGCACCAACAAGAAAAGTGAACTGGACCCCTCAGAGCAGAATCTGAATTGAGAACCAGAGACAATCCAGGTCCATGATTTCCTAAGTTTCTAGTTTATACTCAAAATGTAATTTTACACTTAAAACCAAAAATCCATTCTCTGCAGTAAAAAAGAAATGCTAACTTTACTAAATTCACAATTATGATTTAGTCTAATCAACAGAAATCTTGGGAATAATGAAACACCAAAAACCTAAGAATGATTTATGGTAGAAAAGTCAAACAGTAAACCAGGAGAGTGCTGGAAATCTGGAAACCGGGCCTCAGAGCAAAGCAGTAACAGAGAAAACATACTCGATCCTGTCAGGAAATGCTGCTGCTGCCGCCATTCAGACAGACTCATATTTTACCCATAGCTATATTTCAATTATTTTCAAAATTTCTGTTACTGTGTTGTACTAAAATACACCATTTCTAAAAATTTGTTTTAATTAAACCAAGACAAACTAAATGCTCAGAGGAAACCAAATCAATTATGTTTTCAGGTTTCATTTGGTGTGAAACATCTTCTAAACACCAGTACCATGGTTTAGTTAAAAAGCCTCTAATTTAGGAAAGTAGAGCAGTAGGCTTTACCAGCTTGGTTACCTGCATAAAGATACTGATTCAAAATCCTTTTACATTTGGATATAATGCTGTCAAAAGTTTTCCTTCCAAATGACATTCTATTTGATCTCACACCAATTTGATGTTGAATAACTTGCTATTACTAGAGCAGTTTACATCCTCTGGCACAGAGTGCCATAGAAATGTGTCTGTCACAACAAACGCTACAGTCTAATTAACTGTGGATTCTAATCCACAGTTAGAATTCTTTCTAACTGGATTCTAATCTTCATACGAAAATTCTTTTAATAAAGAAAGTACAGAAAATGCTGAGGCTAAGCTTCTCCACTAAAGAGGATTTATCATAATTAAAACACTAAAGCTAAAACATTTTAGCACATAACTAGAGAAAAGGGAGAGAAAGAATGGACATTCTCTAATTGGCTACTCAATAATAAAGAGCAAATAAACCAGTCATTGGCCATAAAAAAATTTACTTTTCCTTTTGTAATTCTACATCAAAAAATTTACTGTGAAACTAAATCAAATTCCTAAATTCAAGGTAAAGTTTTCAAATTTTAAATGTTTCATCTTTAATGCATGATCATTTGAACAATAAAATTCTCAACCAAAAAATCTTCTCCACTGCCAAAGGGAACACTCTAGTTATCCTATGCCATATTCAGCTTTTTTTCACATCATAAATGCACATTTAAAAAATGAAAATGCTGAACAATAAACTTTTCAAGAGAAATAACTATTCAAATAAAATTTTTATTAACAAGACAAGAATTATACTTCAGCAACCCTACTGAACCTGACAGAGGGTGGGACGGTTGGATGGCATCACCAACTTGACAGACATCAACTGAGCGACAAAGTACTTTGCCTATGCATTTTTTGAGAATATTAATGCAGTTGTTTTCTAAACTATCACATCACCGCTCTGAAGGGCTAAAATCTACTCCTAGGTATTAATCTAAATCAGTGCTTCTAAAAACCAGCCCTCATGAAAGCGTTTCTATAAGAACATGTGGATGGGGACGAGGGGGCCGAGGGGCACCTACCAGTTGTGCACCATGAGCTTCTGTACAGCCAGGAGGGCGTTGTAGCGCACCTGCTGGTCCTCGTGGTGCATGTGGTTCATCACCAGCTGCTTCCCACCCAGCTGTTCGATGACCCTGCAGGACAGAAGAAGCACAGTGAACATGCGGCAGTTGACTTTCCAATGCCTGCTGTTAGTCACAAAGAGCCCCAGCCCCCAGCCAACCAGGAGTTTCACAAAGAGAAGTTACCATACTGGTAAGTTAACAACACACATCTTTTTTAAATATCATTTCTCCCAAATCACAGATTTGAAGCATTCATACATTTTCTCTTGAACTCCTAATGATAAGTCCTATTGTTATCCTCATTTCCTAGTCTGGGCAAATATGATCAATATGGACTGCTAGGGTAATCTAGATTATAGTGTTACAGGCAGTTGAATATTAAGTTCTTTATTACCAGCACTTGTGGCTTGCTTAAAAATTAGTATACTGCATACCACCTAACAGCTGAAGTAATATCAGATCAATAATAAGCCCAGTGGCTGCCATTCTGGGAGCCAGATACAGGCTCAGAAGCGGCAGTGAACACGAGGTTAAAAAACACCTCATAGGAGCCATGTTAATTTCCTGAGAAAGACTCAATTTGTTAAGATATCTGCCCTTTCCTGCAATGATGGAGTATGCCATTATGACCTGCTGGGCAGTAAGAGATGAGAGATTCCTCTTGACAAAAGCACCAAGAGGCCTGACAATCACACTGCTGTTGCTGCCCCCCTGCAACACCCTGAAAAGTCCAGTTACTACAGACACAAAAGCAAAGTGTAAACAGTTACTGCATCACAAATGGAAAAGCGTCCCTGTTTGTCTGCCAGGGCAGGGCCCTGCAAAGAGGCAGTGGGTGTCTAAAGTCCAGGCAAGCAGTGTGGGTGCCTGGTGGCCAACACCACCACACAGTCAGTGGCTGGGATGCCTTAGTGCAGTGAGGCTGCCGGTGGTGCAAGACAACCTAGAGGGGAGCACACAGGTTTTGAGGACAGACAGACTTTACCTGGAGACCTTCTTGTAGATTATTTTTAGAAGATCTTTTTTTTTTTTTAATGTACTATATTGAGAAAAAAGAAACGTTTAGCATAATTATATCCAGTTTTTATGACTGCTTATCCCACGCCAGGTACTATGGATTAGAACACCACCTTACCTAACATATCAGCTCAGTCCTTTATCAACTACGTTACAGTAGCTCAGTCGTTGAATCTAGCAAATTCTTTCCTGCCACTGAGGACAAGGAACCCCCATTTGTGGTGCTGATGTGGGGACTGAAGGATAGGAAGCTGATGTGATTATTTTCCCCCAAAAAGAGCTTCTTCCATCACATTCATTCATCCTACTCAGTTCAATAACAATTCAATATTACAACAAATAATAGTAATAATCAAAAAATCACCAGTACTCATGAAATGGCTTTTAAATTACATCATACAAACAAAAGAAAATCCTGAACGTGAACTTTCTAGAGAGATCTCTACTGGCTAAGGCACAGCTGTGCTCCACACATGTGCTTCTAGTCTTATACCACCCATTTTTAATTAGGCTTATTTACCATGATTCCCAGCATCATGGTCACCTTGATTCCACTTACTCCATCAGCTCCCAGCTGAATGACTCTGCTTTACAGAAGTGTGTGAGTTAGGACCCTTGCTGACCCTCCCTGAGGTAACCAGGTTCCTCCCTTACCGCTTGCCTCGAGGGTAATGGCGCACATACTCCCCAACGTCATGGGCCGCAACAGCTAAGACTTGGGGATCATCAGACACCTCCAGAAGTTTGGTCAAAATTCTGAAATAAATTTAATTCAAAGAGAGACTGATTTCTAATTCTTTTCTAGGGCACAAGAGAACACAGGTATAAGGCTGATACTTTCTCAAAAATGTACATTTACAAATGTAACCGTATTTTCTACAACTTTCATTACTACACACAGTACACTGCACATCATTTAGTGTGCATAAGTTAGCAGCCTTCAGACCTTTTAAACACACATAACAGGTCACTTTCGGATTCATAATGTCCACTGCCCACGAGGCCCACAATATCAGCGGGAGAGTGGGAGGGAAAGCTGCAGGTGGCACGTGGGGAGATTTCAGGGCAGTGAAACACTTCCGTGTGACAGAAAACATGTTTAGAATACTTACAGAATTCCTACAAAATGGGGGAACAAATGAACAACAACAACAACAACAAAACCTGAACGGGCATTTCTCCTGGGAAAAAAGATAACCCAAATGGCCAATAAGCATATGAAAAGGTATTCAACCACATCAGTAAACAAGAAAATACATGTTAAAACCATGGATTATCTAAAAAGTCAAAGAAAGACAAAAATATGTCCATGAGTATGTGGAATGACGGAATTTATTTAGCATGTAACCTGGAATTAACTGAATGTGAAACTTACTTCAAGAGCTCATAATTCTTTTCATTTAACCTCGCAGCATTCTCTCTCCAAAATTTCTCAGATTTGTGCACAGGACTCCATTCCAACCTTCCAGACTTAAGTTCTGAACTGTATTCATCAAATGAGCTATAAAAATTTTGAAAATATTCAAAGTTTATAAGAATCTGAGAGATACTCCAAAATGTAAAAAACGTAGCACATCTTCATTAATGATTTAACTATAGAGACTGAGCATCCTCTATATATTATCCCTAAACAAAGTTTAAACAGCTTAAATCATCTTCAGTAAGCCACAGGAAATTGACTCAGAGCACTGAGGTCCAACGTTTCTGTCAAATTTGAATGCTCGTCATGAGAGTTAAAAGGAGCACTTGTTTCCAAAATCCTTACTCTAATATACACATGAATATATGTCACTGAAATATCTGATAATTTAGTATTGTTTCTACCACGCCACTTAAAATATTGTATTTAACAGACCACTCAATATGGTAGGACACATTTATGTAAACAGTGTATTACTTTAACATAAAATAAAGTAGTATATTCTATTATACTTTAAACGTCAAACTATGATATGGCACTACAAAAATAAAAACACATACCTCAGGACAACATTTTTAACCGTGATTATCAACAATATAGAGATAATTCACTAACTGAATTAGCCCACTATAGATTAATAATAGAAATAAAACCTCTGTACATAGAACAAATTGAAATGCATTTTAATTCAAAAATTATTCACTATGCCTATGTGCTAAGTTGCTTCAGTTGTGCCTGACTCTGAGACCCTATGGACTATAGCCCACCAGGCTCCTGTCCATGGGATTGCTGTTTTTGCTTTGGCTCCGTCTCTTCATTCTTTCTGGAATTATTTCTCCACTGATCTCCAGTAGCATACTGGGCACCTATTGACCTGGGGAGTTCATCTTTCAGTGTCCTGTCTTTTTGCCTTTTCATACTGTTCATGGGGTTCTCAAGCCAAGAATACTGAAGTGGTGTGCCAATCCCTTCTCCAGTGGACCACATTTTGTCAGAACTCTCCACCATGACCCATCTGTCTTGGGTGGCCCTACACGGCATGGCTCATAGTTTCATTGAGTTAGACAAGGCTGTGTGGTCCATGTGATCAGATGGGTTAGTTTTCTGTGACTGTGGCTTTCAGTCAGAAGAATTATAAGTAGTAAAAATTGGCTAGCGTAGATTAAATAATTTAGAAAGCTATCATTACTCTTATTTTTTAAAAGGATCTCAAATCATTATTATAGAAGAACTAATGATAATTTTTTTAAAATAAACATAATAAAATGGAATTTATATAAACTGCAAGCCCATGTCTGGCCTATTATACTACAAAGAGAAAACTCATTTGGCTTTCTTTCATAAAACTCTGTATAAACCACTGATGCAGGTGACAGCTCCCACCTGGACAAAAGCATTTGGGCCTGGAGACTATGGGCTGTGCTGAGTTATCTGGTAAATACATTCCCAGAGCACACATTACACTGCAGGCATGTGCTGGACACCTCACGGAAAATCCTACAAGATTAGAACATTTATCACTATTTTACCAAAAGGAAAACTGAGACTTCAAAATGTCAAGAAACTTGTTCAAGGCCACACGTGGACAAAGTAGCCTAATAATCCAAACCCCAAATCCCAACTCTTCTTAGTAAATAACTGTCTTTCCAGAATGTGTCAGTACTTGAAAAACAAAGAATGCATGGGTTAATGGGGAAAAATGTCAAACTATTATTAAACAAAAAAGAACCAAGACCAGAAGAATATGTGGAACCCATTTGCATTTGTGTGTCGGAGGTGGGAGCTAGAAGGTGTTTAGAAATCAAAGTGTTGGGGGAGGAGGTGGGGAAGATGGGGAAGTGACCTGGAGTCCCTCTGGACTGTAATAAGGGAGGGATTTTTCTTTCTACTGCATGTACATCACTTGCATAATTTTTTAATATAAACAATAAAGCAACAGAGACTTTAAAAAAAGCATGAAAAAAACACTCTTTCCCTATATGAGCAAACCTCCTCTATAAATGAAATGACTGCTGCTTTAAAAAGTATTCTAAACAAGCAGATTCTCCGAGGGTGGCATCCACAACCTGAGGGAGAACAGTGGCTGGGATTTCAGACAACAGAGTCTGGTGGGTTCTCCCCCCAGAAGAGGAGAGAGCACACACAGCTCTGACCAACTGTCCCCACGGTGATGAGCCAGTATTTCCACGTGCCTCAGTTTTCAACAGAAGACACCATGTTTTAGCACAATCTTCTGAGTTCGCAGTTAGTAACAAATTGAGACTTCCTTAAAATAGGAGGCCAGGCAACAGCCCAGGATACCCAGCCCATGAGAATCAAAGAGGATAGCACACCTGAGATCCTGGACACTCTCACCGAGTTTCTCCAAGAGGAACTTTATATCCTCACTGATGTCTTCATCGTCGTACTTCTGCTGCTCCAAGTTCTCCAGCTGTTTCAGGACTTTGCACTGAATCATCGCTAGGGCATACTCTTGGCGAGTTTCTCGTTCAGTTGACTTCTCTAAGAAGTTCTGGGTTAGACGGAGACACGATGAGAAATGATGTAACCTGTTATGTGATGTTGTCTGCACCTGCCTTCCAACCCTCTCTCCTCCACCTGTTCTCAGGGTACCCATCACCTTAAGTGGATGCCTGCATCACAAACTCTGACTTCTCGCCTGAGCACTTGTCCCACCTCAGAAGCATTTTTCTGAGTCCTTCTTTCTCTACTGGCTCACTAAACATTTTAAATTATTCCCCCAGACAAGCCTGAAAACCCTGCACACATTTACAATAGGGCCATCCCCATCTTTGGTCACAGCCCTGCTCCTGGGGGCACCACTATGAACATTCTGTTCATCAGCCACACAAAGCCTGTAGGATGCTAAGAAAGACTGCTTTCTCAGTATCCCCTAGTTCTTAATCGGTGACCTTTTTCTTTCCCACATCAACCTATCCGTGCACACAGGACAGCAATAAAGAATTTTCTTGCTTCAACAATTATCAGAAGCAATTTTCTGTTTTTAGGAGTACTTACGAAAGCAGCAAAAGAATCTAAGTATTTCTAAAGATAAACTGTTCACTGAATTAACCAATGTTTCTAAGCAAGGATCATGCCCATGCTCAGGTCTGGAATAAAGACAAACAAGCTCTCAAGAAAGCTACTTCAACAAAGTTGGCAAGGAAGGCCTGCCTAATCCCCTCCCCCATGCTCCCACACAAATCCTGCAATAACAATTCTAAATCAACTGTACCAAAACTTTCATCTTCTTTATTTCTGCAAGGATGTTACATTTCCGACAATTATGCTAAATAAATGCAGAGAGGCTTTGGCTTAGCCTATGAAAATCAGGAAGATCCATCCCTACCAGAACTCTAATCACATTTTTTCACAGAAACAGAAAAACAAGCCTGAAATCTGGTTGGAAACACAAAAGCTTCCAAATGTCCACAGCAATCTTGAGAAAGAAGAACAAAGCTGGAAAGGTCACACTTCCTGATTTCAAACTAAATTACAAGGCCATAGTGATCAAAACAGGATGGCACTGGCATAAAACAGACACACAGACCAATGAAACAGAACAAAGGGCCTCTCTGAAGGGGTTACGATGGTGAGCTACCTGTAGAGAATATGCAAGTCTGTGCCTGTCTGTGTCTGTGTGTGTGCATACATGTGTGGATGTAAACTAAACATCATAGTTAACACAAGCTAATATAAATCCAAATTCAACTGAGTGCTGTTTCTTCCCAAGCCCTTCCAAGCTTCCATGCAGTCATAAAATATAATTTATCTTATTATCTGACATATTAGGTAGGGTCTGGACTAAGCAGGGCCAAAAAAGAGAAAGAAAATTCACAACAGATGAAGAACTCGAGACAACAAATACAGACCCGAGTGTCTTTCTCAGTCACCAGCCTCAGAACATTCTAATTTATTTTAGAAACAAAAGACTGACATATCAAGTTAACCGATGGAATAACATTTATGGAGACCTGGAGTTCAGCACCTGCTATGAATAAGTGAGACTGACATTTTCAAAAATAAAATTTCACCCAGCCAAATGAAAAAAAAAAAAAACAGCTGCTATATTTCTTCAGCTCACAGCAGCTCAGTAAGCTTCCTAAAGTCTTCAGCATAAAAATTTTCTTCCTCAAGATGTGTGGAGAAATGTATAATTAGATGATCCTCAAACAACCTCATCAGTGAACTCTTTATTAAAGGTTATAGGAATTTGAGGATTAAAAAAAAAAAAGAACATGTCATTGTCATTTTTTCACCAATTTAATGGTCTAAATCAAATGGCTTTATTTTTTTTTTCTGTCCTTTGCAATTTTTTATTTTTTTCTTTAATGCTTATTATTTTTTTTTATTTAACACTTTTATTGAGTACATTCTATGTTTTGTGTACAATGCTATGCAAGGNTGGCACTCTCGTCTGCTGCCCCTGACCTCAGAAGTGGGGTATCTCCTCTCAGCCGTTCCTGCGCCGTCACAGCCTGGGACTCTCTGCCGCTGTCTCTTGGACGCGGGGTGGTTCCTCTCGGCCGCGCTCAAGTGAGCCGGCTCCGCAGCCGCCTGCGCTCAAGTGACTTCAAATGGCTTTACTATGTCCTTATTAATGGCTCAATTTTAACTCAGTTATGTACATCAAAGTTTTGGATGTCTAAGGACGTTTTTCTGATATTCAGTCTTCAGTCTAACCATACAATGACTATATTGTCCCAGTTTAGTAAGGAGAGTCTAAAAAACTAATATGCCTGTCAATAGATTGGGTCTATTTTAAATACTCTGAAATTAAAATTGGACAACAGAAGCCCAGAAATTAACGTAAGTTCCATGCACTGTGTGTGGGTAAAAAAATTGAATCTGCAAATAAAATTTAAATAAGATTGTTAAATCTTACTAAATATTAGTAAAACATTTGTGCTGCCTCTTCTAAATCTAACAGAATAGCCCTTGACCTCTGCCTAGGTGCCACATTAACCTAGAATACAATTCATAGAGGTGGGGGTTAAAGAAGGAGATAGCTATTATTTTGTGCTTTTATGGACAGAAAGGGAGGAAGAGAACTATTTCCTGTATATTTACTATTGCCAGGCCCTTTGTCTGTTACTTGATTGAATCCTTACCCAATGCTGAAATGAGTTACGTTTCACTCAACACTTTCTATAGACGGAGGAATCAGCTCTGAGAGCTCATATCACCCTCCCATCCAGCCATGCCGCGAGTCACTCCAGGTCTGTCCACTCCAGAGCCAATACTCTTGCTAACACACCACGTCGAAAGGAAAACTAGAAAAGAGCTACATTATCCTACTTCTAAGATGTCCGTAAAAAGCTGATCAACAATCTGGAGCGCTCTCAAATCAGGGCCAAAGAAAACAAAGACTCTCAGTCTGGCTGTACACTTCCTGTGACTTTTTGAACGCTGTGACTTCTACAGAGTCCAGCATTGTCCCCTGCACCCTCAACTTCCCGGTCTGTTTAAGGGAAGATGCTGACTGAGGTCATGGCCAAAATCCTAACATCCTAAGAGGACAGCTTCACTGCTCAAAGTAACTACAGATCTCTAAAGCTGCTTAGAAATGACTGGTCAGCAGACCCAGGATCAGAAATACAACTCCACTCTAAAAGAAGGGCCCAGGACAGAAGAAAGAACCTCAAGCAGCCTCCTGGAAAACAAGGCCACATGAATATAGCACTGTCACACTCCCAACAAGCATCTGCAATCCTCACATATCATCCATATAGACAGCTTCCTCCCTTGTCCCCTCTCCCGGCATAAATACAATCTGTGATATTTCAGTCTAAGCTCACCAAGAATCCACAGCTCCATGACCACTGGGAGAACAAGCAACATTTGCACCTGCTGAAAGGCCTCGGGTTGCACAAAAAATGCCTCACACAAACACACATCACACACCCCCTCAGAGAACACACCACAATTACATAGAACACACCACACACACACCGCAGAACACCAATGAATACACCACATGCACACCACACACACATCACACTCTACAGAACACCATACACATCCCACACACACACACCCCCATAGAAAATACACACACACCACTGAACACACCACACACACACCACACACACATCATACACTACAGAACACCACACAGACCCCTCACAGAACACACCCCACATACACACACCTCACAGAACACACACACACCAGAACACCACATTTACACAACCCCACAGAACACACATACACCCCAGAGGACACACTCCCCACAAAACGCTTACGCGGAACGCTGCGAGGATGATCCTCGTCACCTTCTCTTTGACCGACTCCTGCAGGATGTCGGACAGGACAGGGATGATGTTGTAGCGCCTGAGGTGTTCACACATCTGCGGGCTGAAAGCCAGGAGCCACACAGAAAAGATCATCTGATACTGCAGCTGAAAGCCACACTTGTTACTCAGAACGCCCATGATGCTGAAAGGAACACAGGTGGAGACGACGTTTAGTAACAGGGCATTGCAACCGGCAATAGAAATAACTGGCTGCTCTTTCTGCCCCAGTGCGCCAGTCTCTCAGAATCATGTCCTCTCCTCTCTGCCTGCGGGAAGGAGCAAGCCAGCCCCTGCTCTCAGAGGGCCAGTCCACACTGCCGGAGTCTCAGGACGCTGCCCCCTTGCTCCTGGGCGTGCGGTCACACAGTGAACAGCAGGAGGGCCTGACTGGCATTCAGGACGTGACCCTTGCACTTCAGCACACAATTTCCTTTTGAATCTTACCTTTCACTTATATGTTACTTTATATTACTATATACTTTAAAAATACTTCAAATGTCAGAGTACAAATGTTCACAAATGGCAGTTGAATGGGGCGTGGGGGGTAGGGGGAAGCAATTACTTCAGCGGAAGCCCGCCCGCTTTAGCTCCAGTAGTTAAAAAGTCAGCACTGACCTCCAGACTTTCCAGTAATGTAACAGTGTATTCTTGGTCTTATACAGGCACATAAACTTTCAAAAATAGTGTGTGCCATTCATGTAACTGAAAAGGAAACTACACAGAGAAAACAGGTCCTGGGCTCTTAAACCACAGTCCCCTTCCACTCTCCTCAAGCAGACTATGCTCACAATTTTCTCTCTTCCCAGGATCCCTGCTTGTGATTTGAGGAGCACCAAAAAGGAAAAAAAGAAAACCTTCATCCTAAACAAAAGAAACAGCAGAGTAGAAAGTACATGTTTTCTCTTTAAAAAATGAAAAAATTCAATGACTTTTCTAAACTGTCCCACTCTGAGCAAGTTAACATATTCTACCTTTATTAATGCCTGTTCTCAACTTAAAAGTCTCTGTATTAATTTGATTACAACTAACCTTATTGGTGGGTATTACCATATCAAAGAGTGTAGGTTGGACATGACATAGTCTAGATTCTATTTATGCCCTTTCTTGTTGCTAAACTGAACAGTTAACACTGGTTCAGTTCATTTCAGTCACTCAGTCATGTCTGACTCTGAGACCCCAAGGACTGCAGCATGCCAGGCTTCCCTGTCCATCACCAACTCCCGGAGTTTACTCAAACTCATGTCCATCAAGTTGGTGATGCCATCCAACCTTCTCATCTTCTGTCGTCCCCTTCTCCTCCCACCATCAATCCTTCCCAGCATCAGGGTCTTTTCAAATGAGTCAATTCTTCACATCAGGTGGCCAAAGTATTGGAGTTTTGAACTTTAACATCAGTCCTTCCAACGAATATTCAGGACTGATTTCCTTTAGGATGGATTGGTTGGATCTCCTTGAAGTCCAAGAGACTCTCATGAGTCTTCTTTGACACCACAGTTCAAAAGCATCAGCTTTCTGTAGAGTCCAACTCTCATATCCATATATGACTACTGGAAAAACCACGGACTTCACTAGATGGACCTTTGTTGGCAAAATAATGTCTCTACTTTTTAATATGCTGTCTAGGTTGGTCATAGTTTTTCTTCCAAGGAGCAAGCATCTTTTAATTTCATGGCTGCAGTCACCATCTGTAGTGATTTTGGAACCCAAGAAAATAAGTCTGTCACTGTTTCCACTATTTCCCCATCTATTTGCCATGAAGAGATGGGACCAGATGCCATCTCAGTTTTCTGAATGTTGAGTTTTAAGCCAACTTTTTCACTCTCCTCTTTCATCAGAGGTTCTTTAGTTCTTCTTCGCTGTCTGCCATAAGGGTGGTGTCATCTGCATATCTTAAGTTATTGATATTTCTCCCGGCAATCTTGATTCCAGCTTGTGTTTCATCCAGCCCAGCGTTTCTCATGATATACTCTGCCTATAAGTTAAATAAGCAGGGTGACAATACACAGCCTTGATGTACTCCTTTCCCAATTTGGGACCAGTCTGCTATTCCATGTCCAGTTCTAACTGTTGCTCCTTGACCTGCAAACAGATTTCTCAGGAGGCAGGTAAGGTGGTCTGGTAGTCTCATCTCTTGAAGAATTTTCCACGGTTTGTTGTGATCCACACAGTCAAAGGCTGACATTACCATCCTCCAAAATACTAGTACCAATAACTAGAAAAGCAGCATCTGGTTAGCCTCTCTGTATGCCATTAGGGTCCACTACACCAAACTTTAGGTGTTTGAGTTTATCTTTTGAGCAATTATAACTATTTTTAGAAACAGCTGGTTCATGATTTTTATTCTGTCTTACAGGTCTTTCAAAAAACAAAAAGAAAATGCACTCTTTAACAGGATAATATTCAATATATCTTGGGCTTCCCTGGTAGCTCAGAGGGTAAAGCGTCTGCCTGCAATGCAGGAGACCTGGGTTTATCCCTGGGTCAGGAAGATCCCCTGAAGAAGGAAATGGCAACCCATTCCAGTACTCTTGCCTGGAAAATCTCATGGACAGAAAAGCCTGGTAGACTACAGTCCATGGGATTACAAAGAGTTGGACACGACTGAGCGACTTCACTTTCTTTCTTTCAATATATCTTACAGTTACAATACAGGTCTATTGGACCCATTTATAAACCTAAGATATACTGGGAGGGATTGGGGGCAGGAGGAGAAGGGGATGACAGAGGATGAGATGGCTGGATGGCATCACTGACTCGATGGGCGTGAGTATGAGTGAACTCCGGGAGTTGGTGATGGACAGGGAGGCCTGGCATGCTGCGATTCACGGGGTCGCAAAGAGTCAGACAGGACTGAGTAACTGAACTGAACTGAACTGATACTGTGAGTTTGTTAACTATAATTTGAAGAATCACACTATTTCACCATCCTAGATCTTATTTTATCATTATTCTCAAGTATGATAAAAAAAAATAGTAAAGACAAAAGTTATTTTTTTTAAATGGACAATGAAATCACCTAGAAGAAGATATAATAGTAAAATGAANAGGACTGAGTAACTGAACTGAACTGAACTGATACTGTGAGTTTGTTAACTATAATTTGAAGAATCACACTATTTCACCATCCTAGATCTTATTTTATCATTATTCTCAAGTATGATAAAAAAAAATAGTAAAGACAAAAGTTATTTTTTTTAAATGGACAATGAAATCACCTAGAAGAAGATATAATAGTAAAATGAATAATTATCCTTTCTTACTGCATTGCCCCAAATGTCACATCACTTTAAAGAAGATAAATTGACCAGAAAAACCACCTGCGTAGTCACCTTCAGGTTTCTGTGCAGAGGAGACCTAACACGTGAGATAGCTGTCCTAAGAAGTGGGTTACCTGAACACCAGGTCCCTGGCTGGCCTCTGGGAACATGACTGGTGATCAGCCCCTACACAGAAACAGAACTTTGCCTAGAAGATGTTGTTGTTGTTGTTGTTTAGTTGCTAACTTGCGTCTCTTTTGTGACCTCATGGACTGTAGTCCGCTAGGTTCCTCTGTCTGTCGGACTTCCCAGGCAAGAAGACTGGAGTGGGTTGCCATTTTCTACTCTAGGGGATCTTCCTGACCCAGGGATCGAATCTGTGTCTCCTTCATTGGCAGGAGGACTATTTACTGCTGAGCCACCAGGGACTAAACTGTATACACAAACGAGATGCTATGTCTATGCTGAAGGCCTGCTTTCCCTCTGGAGTCTGGAATGTTGCTTCGAGCAAGGTGGCGAGCACCAACCTGAAACACTAACAATGAAAACTGGGGGCCCTGAGTCTCCAGCATGTTTCTTGGGAAAAAACATCACATAAGACATTTGAAAAAAAATTTTTTTAAAAAAACCTTCATTTCAGTGATTAAACATATTAATTTCTTTGACAATGTCAGGGAGAGATGCTCTTAAACGTCACCCCACATGACAAGTGAGGGCTCACCAGTTCACCCCATCTGCCTCCACCCAGGCGAAGCGGTACTCATTGACTCGGAGCATCAGCTGCAGACACCCGGCCACGCACTGCACATACTGGGAACTCTGCACGGGAGAAAGCACCTCAGGTCACCAGGTTGCACAGATGCCAGAGTCTGGAGTCTGTTTACTAGGGTTTCTGATGGTAATATCAGAACATCCAAAAGTCTCTTATTTTTTCAAAAGTCAATTCTCCTTTTTACTTTCCTCTCTGACTCTTAAAAATGAAGCTGACTTCTTCTGTTAAATTAAGCCTACATGGTTCAAGCCTATATCTAATCAGGGAAATCAAGGAACACAGTAATTGTCTTTGATATGGTTTGATAAACAACTTATTATCCTGCAGTGTTTCACTTACCCCTGAAGAGAGGCATGATACAGACAATACTGCTCTTTATAATTATATAAATATCAAAGATAAACAATAAAATGAAAAAGACAGAAGTGCAGTCTCTGAGATGGGCCCATATCTGAATGATATGAAGCTGGTTGCTGAACCATCCTTAGTAAGGATGACACCGCTAAGCACTCTGAAAGGGTACTCTTAGGATTAAGTAAAGTAGTTCATACAGCACAGAGTTAAGACATTTCATAGGAACTGAATAAAAAATAACTTAGAAAAAACTACACAGCATATACAAACCTAATTAAACACGTGAAAAACATTATGACTTTAAAACTATCAGTTCGGCAGCAGTTTCTTAGAGAAACTGAGGCTAATCTGAAGCTTGAAATAAATATGAGTAAATAAGCCCCAAGAAGTTGCAGGCATCTCCATCTTAGAAAAGCTGGTGTGACACCTGGCCTGGGCTTCTCCCTAAATATTTACCATGAGCCTTACATCGGTAAGAAATGAAGGATCAAGGGGAAATTTCAGACTCTGGCCTTAAAGAGCACGCTGACAAAAAGAAAAAAGAAAGGAGAGGACAGTGGATGTCATATAAATACACGAAACCTAACACACATGATGCTATTGAAGCTCTATGTTTCAATTTAAACTAAGCTTGTTAAAAACTAACACTTCAAAGAAACTCCAGGCACTCAAACACAGAAACACAATGATATAAGTATATTTGGTAGAACAATCAAAAGTCATCAAGGAAAGTCTTAGGTTTTACCTAGAAAGTAGTGAACATAGTTACCCAAAGCACAATATATCCAATAGTACTACCATAATTTGCCTAAAAACTCAAAATGTTAGCAAAAATTAATGACCTTAAAAAAAGGTGAATTTTCAGTTCTAAAACAATCTTCCATAATGGGAGAAAATATGTACGTATTTTTCCAATAAGGTCAGCAGGTAAGTAGCCCTTCATGAAAGCAGAATTCCATCTTTCTTGTTTAGAGAAGGAGTCTGGGCAAGCTTTCTCCAATAATGAACAAAAAGGCAGCCTACAGCACACTCTCCTCTTCTACTCATCATCAATCTCAACACAAAAATTTCTTGGTTCGCTGTCTTTTTCCGTGTCCATTTACCATTCTATACTGCAATACACGACACATTTTTTAAATGGCCTCTCCGTTGCTAGTTACAGCTTCAGCATTCACATATAAATGAGCAGATAAAAGATGTTGCTTCTAAAACCTCACTCTTTCCTGTGATGCACCGTGAGGCAATCCAACACCAGCCCAGAAATTATTTTCAGTGAAGGCAATGCTGACAGACAACTGAATGACCGCCTTCAGTTAAACAAAGGAAACTATATCACTTCCTTAGCTTTCTCTCACATCACCCTATTCGTGTCATGTATAAAATTACTCAATGACTTATTTCTCAAGAGAGTAATCAGCCTTCCATCAATGCAGTGAGTCACCGCCTCTGCTCCCACACAGACACAACCCAGGCCCTGCTGGAGACCTGCACCACCACAGGGCGCTCAGGCAGCTCTGCCCTGTGCTCTCTGCCCTCCTGAGAGCCACGCCCATGCTCTCACCTCTACCATCCCCCTCCCTCCCCAGAGCCACGCCCATGCTCTTACCTCTACCATCACCCTGCCCTCCTGTCCTGCCTTCCTCCCAGAGAGCCACTCAGCTGCCAACACCACACCCCACATGGCACTATACCTACGGCCATTCCCACCTGCCTCTCGTCCAGCAGCGGCGGGCAGTGCTTGCTGTCCAGGCCCCGCAACCCCACGAGGCCTGCAGCCCACTCCTCCCTCACAGCGCAACATAGAGCTCCAGTGTCTGCTGGTTTCCTCTACTCACCACCTGAGATCTTTCTCATCTTCACATTATCCTTAAATGCGGTACCAACCTCTACATCTCTCTTTCTCCTAATACATGACGGTTTCTTGAAAGATCCATCACCAGGTTCTTACCTCTCTTCCATCTTACCACCCCACTAACATGGCAACTGCTAGGGTCAGCAGTGACCTTCAAGTGTCAGGTCCAACAGTTCCTTTCCCTGTTGAAGACCAGACCTCCACCTCCAGTTACCTCCCAGAACTCCGGCCCCTCCTCTCTCCAGATGAACTGACCCACGGGCTCAAACATCAACTCCTCCACCAGGAAAGAAAGGCAGTAACAGAGTATTGCAGTTAAGAACAAAGGCTCTGGGACCAGCCTGCCATACTCCGCCAACTCCAAGTCTCGGGTCCCTGAGTGAACTTCCCACCAATAAAGTGGGGGAATAACAGGGCACATCCCATAGGGTGTGGGATAATCTCGTTAGCTAACATGTGACAGGCTAGGCGAAGATCCAGCTACAATGTGCACAAGCCTCCCTGGTAAAGAAAAAGCAACTTGACTTCTCAACACATTTAAGAGAAGATCATCAAATACACTCTCCAATATGGCTAACAATGGAATTCTCCTATGTTATGGTGGATTAGGCACCTAAGGAAAACAGCAACTGGCAGAATTCAAGAGGGGCCCCCAGATCCATATTCTGGAGAATTGAAAATAATTCAAGGAGTGAGGAATGATAAAGCAGGAAGACAACAAAAGACACACATAGGAACTGCAGAGACACTGTGCCAAAGTTACACTAGAGCTGCAACAGTGTTCACAGACCACTTTTCAACACCCATCTCCATAACGCAGGGATTGCAGCACAAACTAAAAGGTAATATTCCTCTAAATTCTGCAATCGTGGGCACTTAAATAAAAGAAAAAGTCTGCAGTGCAGAGAAGAACAGCTGTCTAGAGATACTGGAAACACACGTGTGTCTGGTGGCATCAGTGAAGCCCAGAGCTGAACCCATCAAGCACACAAACCAACCAAAATAAACCCCAGAAGCCAGCTGTAAATGAAATCCTCCAGGGCTGGTGATTCAACTCAATGTTTCATGACTAGGAAACAAATCTTTTCTCATAGAGCTAAAAAGTCAGTGTGGACACCTCACACACATACAAGTGTGCACGTGTAGTTTTTGCTTCTATCATGACATTCACTTTAGAGAGTAATGCAGGACAACGTTAGTGTCAGGAGGAAATTGGAACTGTCTCCCTTTACTGACAGATGTGCAAACTGGTTTAGAAAAGTGACTGGACTGCTGATCTAAATTCACATATACCCTGTGCCCTGGCAACTCCATTCTAGAAATTAAGTGCTCCAGGCAAAAGCCATGTACAATGACGTAACCCTGAATATATGTAATTAAATTTGATTTTCTCCTGTTCCTGTCTCATATCAGTTTAATTCTTTGACCAGTCAGAATAACCCAGAAAAAGGAAAGGGTAATTTTTTCCTCCCCTAAAAGTTATAACATGAATAAAAAGTGACCAAAGAAAGGAAAGGAGGCAAAGAGGGAGAGAGGCTTTAGCAATCAGAAGTTTTGCTAAATTATCTCTGGCATATCACTGAAACTCTTCAAAATTGTTGTCTCATCAATACAGGGAAGCAACACCAGCCCACCAAATTAAAAAACAAACCTCTGCTACTCAAATCTAAACTGACATCAGTTTCCATTAAACACAAAATATTATAATGTACATCATTATTATTACTTCATATTCAGGAACTAAAACACACGCAGTACAAGAATTCTCTTGAAGTTGGCTTATTAAGAGAGACTCTCTAGTCAACATTCGTAAAACACCTATATTAAATTAATACCTAAATTAAAATAATTTCATCTTAGATTTAAGTCTTACCAAAAAAGTAATTTCACTATTAATTTACAAATTTATAAATCTCCTTCAAGTACTGCTTTCAATCTAATTTGCTTAGTCATGTAATTTAATTACATGACTACTGGGATCCTTTATTGTAGGGAAAAATTATTGTGGACTTCAGAAAATATGATTTACTTTATAAATGACAGCTTTGTAGGCAATTCCAAGAACATGTTTGAAATACAATATTAAGTTACCTTATTATGATAATATATAGCCATGGTAACAAATGTTATGTAAAGGAAAGTCTGGTACTGAAATACTTTACCATTTAATTTTCTTTTGCGTTGCTAGAATATAGAATATACACAATCCTTCCAAACATCTGATCAGAATAGCAAAACTGATAGCTTCTCATCTGTTCTCCTTTTTGTAACATTCATTCTTTGCATATACTTTCATGATCCTCAATGTTTAAAACATACTAATTTTCTGACAAGAAAATATAAGGCAATTGAACAATGAAAATGATCCAGGAAGTGCTTTTGGTAAACAGCAATGCTCTGGAAACCTGCACAAAGACACATAATTGGTCGTGAACTTCTTGAGGTCCTCACAGACTTGACAAGTCACCAGCGAGAAGGGACTGGAGATAACAACAAGCCTGCCCTATCCAGGTGTCTGACGCAGCTCACTCACATCTGCCACTGGGCAGCACTTCTGATAAACTCATTGACAGACATTAAAGAAGCAAATCATGAAAGTTCTCCACCTCCTCTGAAAGAGTGAAAAGTCTTAAATTAAAAACACAGCTGGGCTTCCTTGGTGATCCGATGGTAAAGAATCTGCCTGCCAATGCAGGGGACCGGGTTCGATCCCTGGTCTGGGAAGATCCCACATCCTGTGCAGCCACTAAACCTGTACACCACAACTACTGAAGCCTGCACCCTAGGGCCCGTGCTTCGCAACAAGAGGCACCGCAACGAGGAGCAGGCACACACACAAGAGAGAGACCTTGCAGAGCAGCGAAGACGCAGCACAGCCAAAAATGAAATAAATTTATAAAAAAGAAAAAACATAGCCTTAAATTTAAAATAGAATCAAAGCTATAAAACTAACTTCACGTTAACAAGAACTGCCAGAAAATACAATTTAAGGAATTTGGCCAAAAGTCAAAAATGCTAAGGTTTCTTTTCCCCTTTATTCTAAAATGCTGTTGCTAAAAACATTACACTTTTAGGTGAGAGAAGCCTGTCACAGATAACCATGTATCACATGACTCACTCACATGAAGTGGCTGCAAGAGGCAAGTCCAGAGACAGAATGCAAGTGAATGCTTGCCAGAGGCAGGCAGGGGGTTAGGATGGGGGCGACTGTTGATGAGAACACAGTTTCTTCCTGGGGTGTTGAAAATGCTACAAAACTAGATTGTGGCAATGGTTGTACAACCCTGTAAATATATGAAAATCTGCTGAATTGCAAGTGGAAGGACTATATAGTATGAGAAACATACTTTGATAAAGTTGCAAACAAAGCAACCAAAGAGCCTGCATAAAATGGAAAGCTGATCTGCTCACTCACACTTGCCACATTTCTGGGCTCAGGAGCCATGTGTGCGAAGGGCTCCCAGAGTAGACAATGAGAATATGAAGAACAACACTTCCATCATCATGGCAGATTCCACTGCACAGACCTGCTCCGAATATTAAATGGCAAGACAGAATAAGTGACAAGAGAACCTGGCAACGTGACTGTGTTACTTATTGCCAATGAAACTACGTCCACCCAGCAATAACCAGGGCTGAGCTGGGTCTACAGCAGAGATGGCCAGAGAAAAGGACATGGACAGACATGGGAGCAGGCAGTCCCCTTGCTCCCCTGCACACAGGTATGGAAGAAGCTGGACAAAGGGAAAAGGATGTCCAGACTCTTCTAACCCCTCCAAAGGCTGGGAGATAGCACAGGGTTCCTCTTTCTGTCAGGGCATCAGCACAGCAATCAATGCCAAGACTGTATGATTTCCTTGGAAAAACTGAAAACTAACAATCCACATGTAGGAGTCAGCAAAGAGCTGAATGACAGAAGATCAGTCAGCCTAAGTACGAGAAATCTGAAGTCATTCATGACCTTCACATTCAGGTAAAAAGAACATAATGCATTTTAAGAAAAGTTCATCTATTGAACATAATTTAAATAAAAATGTCTACACGGGTCCACTCATAACTTGGGATGTCACTTCTGTGCCATTTCAGAAGCCAAGACTGCAGCATCATGCTTCTCATACTGCAGTGCAGAGCTGTGCCCTGCTTGTCTTATACTGACATCAAGTGGCAGCAGTAGGGAATGCAGTTTACCCAACCCCATTTGTACACTGCCTGAAACCCTAAACGGATTTTAAGATGTAACATGGCTATAAGTCTGAGTAGGCGAGGCAACTTGGAGAATGTCTAAAGCTCCAGGTTCAGTCCACAGGTCTTAGAATCCCTCTTGGGAAGGACTCTGTCTCCATGACGGTTTTGCAACCATGACCAGATGACCGTGGGCAAGTGGATGACCTTACGCGAGCCAGTGTGCCTTTTCAGCGGCCTCACTACTCATCCCTGAAATGTGGCTTATGATAAGACCCACATCAAAGATGAGCTGTGAATATTCAAGGATATGTAAATGCCGGGTGACTGAAACAGTGCCAGGCATAAGTAGGAGCTCCATAAATACTAGTTACCAATTCTGATCCCCCTACTAAAGTGAAACCATCAAAGGAAGTGCTAACACCCCTCTCTCATCTGCTTTCCAAGTGGAGAGCCTTCTGAAGAAGTAGGACCCTTCAGGAAGAGACAGAATATGTTCAGGTGCGCAGGACACTAAAGGGAAGAGACTGGACATCAAAGACCATCTTCTCTCCACCCAGAATCACCCTCGATGCTACTAACTGCTGGGATGTACGTGTCAGGTACACCAGACAATCCACTTTGACTGACCACCACCAGGTCAACAGGATCATGTGTTCCACATGACGGACAGAACAGAGCAAGAAAGGGATGTCACGTGACCAGAGCTCACTCACTGCGGAAGCCTAAATAACTTCCAGACCCTTTAACAACCACTTTAGTTTATAGACATGTGTGATTCAAAACACCTTTTGAAAATTTGACAAATAAATCTAACCAGATAATTTTTCAAACAATTTTTCAAAATTTCAAACTGATAGGAAAAAAATTCAAGTCATATAAGACAAAGATTCCCAACTTAAACATCTGCTTGTGGTTGAGGATCTAGCCTTGGTGCCTACCTTCTCCTTCCCCACCCAGCCCCGAAACTGCTCACCTGGTTCTACACCTTGTTCTGATTCCACCTCAGAAGGCTTGTGCTGATTTCTGGCCTAACACACCCAAGTGTGCTAGGGTCAAGAGGTCAAGTCCCTCCACCCATGCCCCAAGAGAAGCACCCCTCTTGGCTCTGAAATGGATTCTGTTGCCCTCCCTCGTCTATGAGCACACATATGGGGTGTTTGCTGCAGATTATGAACACGGATCCCAAGTGGCTCTCCCTGAACTTGGCTGAAGTCTGTCACAGGCAGGTGGGAAGGTAGACACAACTCTTCTATATTTTCAACTCTTTCCCCACCTCTCTCGCAACTGGCACTAATCGTGCCAGCTCCTACTTGTCCACATTTATTGCCAATTCTTGAACTCTTCTGAATAAGTGAAATCAAACCATTCCCAACCAGGGGAGATTATTCTAACCAGGAAAGGAATTTGGGGAGATATGATTAGTTTTAACATTTAACCTTTCAGCTCTACAGAAATGTGGGGCATGTCTGGCCTGAAAAGGGTGGATTTGCCCCCACCACAGGCCTCCAGAAAATCCTGAGCAACAAAGGCAAATAGTGGGTCTTCGGACCAGCAGGGAACTGAACTGTCTCCAGCTGCCTGGCACGGGGCTCGTGGATCTGTCGGACATTAGGGTCTAAAGACAGCAGCTCTGGTGAGCTCACTCGAGTCACTCTGACTCTCAGGCCCGAGATACAGCTGCCTGAAGGGGAACACAACAGGAAGAGGGCATCCCACATCCTGAGACAGGAGAACGTGACCCCACAGCCTAGGAAGGCTCATGCACAGCATTCAGGACTCCACTAAACAAAGTGGAGGCGGCACCAAATCCGTGGAATTACATCCAGGGGATGCTAACTGTCTATGGCTCAAAGTAACTTATGCTTGGGGTGTGAGGAGGCCAGTGAATGAAGAGGGAGTGTACTTACATCACTTGAAGAGACTGTTCCTGTTTCAGCAGCGACACCGCTACCACGCAGTTTCTATTATGAAATAAATAACTCATTACTTAGTTTTGTTTTTAATCTTATCTTACTTTATCAGCTTACTAGTTTTATCATTATTTTCCTAGTTCTATTTAATGGAGTATCATCAACTGATAAAAAGCATGGGGATACATGAAATATTCTAAACATTGTTACATTCTTCCAGATATCTTAATCAGTAAGTTATCCTAAACTATCTTGAAATAATAAACTGCATACTAAATTCCAGCTAAATTGTTTAAGTGAAGCTGGTGCAAAATTTCCAAGTAAATTCCAAGATTTACTGCCTGAACTGTTTTTCCAGTAAGACAACATCTTAAGCCCAACTATCTACACTATGTTCTGCTTCGAAGCTTTCAAAACGAGTGTCTGATGATGGAAAGATATTATGTGCGACTCAAAGATGAGGCTATCCATAGCAAAGCTAACATGCTATAATGACAATCAGAACCTCACACGCTAAACAGGAATGGGCAAAGGAAACTTAAAGCAGAAAGCCAGAAGCTGAGTATGCAAGAGAAAACTGATAATGAATTTGTGCAAGGAAATTTTTCTTTTGTTTTATTCAACAACTATTATTGACTAAGTGCTAGGCAGGAGCCACTATAACACAAGTATAATTAACGCTCAAACTCTCAGAAAAAAAGGCTCCTAAATGTCACTGTGAAGTCAAAAAACAAAATATTCAAATTTGCACCTTGTTCAGACTTTTAAAAGTTTATTTTTATTAGAATCATGAAAGTGTGGTCTTTTTTTATGAGAGAGAAAATGCTTATGATACAGAAAAAGAGACCTTCAGAGACAGTGTTATCACATGGCATTTAACCAAAGAAGAAGAAAAATCCCGAACAAGTCAATACTTCATTCCTCAGACAAGAGGCCTGTAACTGACTCATGACCAAAGGCTGGGGGAGGAGTGTCTGCCCACAGCAAGAGGCAGCAGCCAGGCCCAGCGAAGCAGTGACCAGACTCAGAGCACACAGGGCCGAAAACTCTCCCTGGAGCACGATGTGCAAAGCAGAGAAGCTAGACCTGAACAAGGCCAGAGACTCGGCAATTAAGAGAGCCAGCACGATGGAAAGACACAGAAAGGTCTCTAAGAACATTCACCTCACACCAAGAAGCTCAGGTCTGATGAAAATTGTTCCAAACACTGAAATACCTGCTTCTACTAGGGACTAGAGATCAAATTGCCAACATCCGCTGGATCGTGGAAAAAGCAAGAGAGTTCCAGAAAAACATCTATNGAGAAGGGGACGACAGAGGATGAGATGGCTGGATGGCATCACTGCCTCGATGGACATGAATCTAAGTGAACTCCAGGAGTTGGTGATGGACAGGGAGGCCTGGCATGCTGCGATTCATGGGGTCGCAAACAGTCGGACACGACTGAGTGACTGAACTGAACTGAACTGACATTCACCTGTCGGGCTTCTCAGGTGACTCAGTGGTAAAGAATTCACCTGCCAATTTAGAAGGTGTGGTTTCCATTCCTGGGTCAGGAAGATCCTCTGGAGAAGAAAATGGCAACCTCTCCCCCCGACACACACATACACACACAAGTGCATACAAACTTATGAAATCTGAGTGAGCTCTTAGAATTATATCAGTGTGTCTCCTGGCTTTGATGTTGTACAATTTATGAAGTTTCCATTGGGTGGAACTGTGTGAAGAGTGTGTGAGACCACTGTATGTACATTCTTTTGTGAAACTTTCAGTGAATCTATAATAATTTCAGAATTAAATGTGTAAAAAAAAATCTTTCCAAAGGCAGGTTAGACTGAAAATAACAATTCATTTGTGTTGCATAAATGTGTTGTCTATTGTGGTTCTTCTTGCTGTTCTTTTTTATTTGGATTCTTAACCGATTTCATTAGGTCAGAAGTGCTGAGGTGGTCAAACCTTTTTTAGAAATGAGAAAGCATGTTTGTAAAAAACACTGTTACATGTGTGTAGTCAGCTAAGTGGTGATTTGAATGGGTGTTTTTTCTGACACTGACTTCCTTACTAAGTCAATAGATTCTGGCTGTGCTTTAGAAGCAGGCTATAATTTCCCAAGCTGGAAGCCAGCCTCCTCAGTAGTGATTTATCTATGCATTCTGCCCAAAGAGCCCAACAAAACTGCTAATTTACTACAAAATAAGTTAATATCTCTCCACCTACATATGCACGCAGACAGACACACACTTATGAACTTGGCTTCATCGGGATTATTTTTTCTCCACTAGGATTTCTGCTTCCTTCCATTTAGAGCACAGAGACCAAGAAGGAGACAGGGTGCTCCCCAGACTGGGTGCTCTTTATAGTGATAAAAGTGAGAGAGGAAACTTTAAAGCCATGCCGGTGAGCAGTTATCTACCCATCCATCTGTCAATATAGATACATGCATACACATGTGTGCATTCTTTCCCAGTAATAAAAGTGATCAGAGCTTAGACCAGAAAATTTTCCACATAAAATTATTTTTCACGTCCTTTTAATTGCTGTGCCTCTGAGAGTGCAGACTTTTAGGTGCTCTCCTGGTCCAGGTGTGTGACTCCTTGAGAAGCCCATCAGAGCCCTTGCTGTGAGACATTCCACGCTGAAAGGAGAGAGATAAACTCCAAGGCCCCCAAAGGTATCTACCAAGACAATGGAGCTTTTTATGGCAAAAGCAGGGAGCAGAAAGAAGGAAGGAAACATCTCTTAGCAAGAAAGGAATTATGCTTCCAATATCCAGCACCATACACATATACATCGATGTATTCAGAAGACAAAGTTGTCCTGTCCTGCCTCCAGTTGTGAAAGAGCGATTTCCTCAAGGACAGAGTTGGTTCTCACCTTTATGAAGGCCCTCTGAAAAGAATTCTGTAGTAATTAACAACTGAGAGGCTCACAAACTTGCCTAAGGAAAGGCTCATCTGGAAGTCTGTCGTGGTTACATCCTCCATCCTTGGCGAGTAATCCTTGGGTCCCCCTGCACATGATTCCAGGTGAGCAGAAGAAGGAGGGCTCCCCAGGCTCCAGACCCAGGGGCTCTGAGTTCTCAGTAGCCATAGCTACATTGTGTTCCTTTTATGGGGACCATAACAAAGCCCGTGGTGTTGTCCTCGGAAAGGTGTAAAGAGTTCTCCCGCTGCTCAGTTTCTGGCTCATAGAAGCCAGGTCAATGGATCTTCCCTGGTGGCTCAGTGGTAAAGAATCCCCCTGCAATGCAGGAGATCAATGCAGTTCAATCCCTGGGTTGGGAAGATCCCCGAGAAAAGGGAATGGCTACCCACTCCAATATTCATGCCTGGAGAATCCCACAGACAGAGGAGCCCGGTGGCCTACAGTGCTGCTGCTGCTGCTGCTAAGTCACTTCAGTAGTGTCCGACTCTGTGCGACCCTATAGAAGGCAGCTCACCAGGCTCCACCGTCCCTNTTGGGAAGATCCCCGAGAAAAGGGAATGGCTACCCACTCCAATATTCATGCCTGGAGAATCCCACAGACAGAGGAGCCCGGTGGCCTACAGTGCTGCTGCTGCTGCTGCTAAGTCACTTCAGTAGTGTCCGACTCTGTGCGACCCTATAGAAGGCAGCTCACCAGGCTCCACCGTCCCTGGGATTCTCCAGGCAAGAACACTGGAGTGGGTTGCCATTTCCTTCTTCAATGCATAAAAGTAAAAAGTGAAAGTGAAGTCGCTCAGTCGTGTCCAGCTCTTTGCGACCCCATGGACTGCAGCCTACCAGGCTCCTCCATCCATGGGATTCTCCAGGCAAAAGGACTGGAGTGGGGTGCCACTGCCTTCTCCAGGCCTACAGTGCATAGAGTCACAAAGAGTCAGTACAACTGAATGACTTTCACTTTCAAGAGCAAAACTGTTGGGGACTTCTCTGGCAGTCCAGTGGTTAAAACCCCTTGCTCCCAAAGCTGGGGGCTCAAGTTCAGCCCCTGGTCAGGGAACTAAGATGCCACATGATGCATGGTGCTACAAAAAAAAAAAAAAAGAGCAAAACTATTTTCAGCCTGTCAAAAAGAGTAGTGTCATCACCCTAGAGTTTTAGATAGTTAATCCGGACTCTATCTTAACTTAACTTGATGAAGCATCTAAGATACCAGTTAACACCTTTCCCTGTAATCAATGAAATAGTGATCAACTTTCAATTTCAAAGTGAATGGCCGGGAAGGGGTATAAATTGGGAGTCTGGGATTAACAAATACACACCTAGCACAGGGAATTCTACTCAATATCTTGTAATAACTTACAGTGGGAAAGAATCTGAAAAAGAATATATATACATATATACAGAACTGAATCACTTTGTTATACACCTGAAACTAACATTATGTTGGAAATCAACTGTATTTTGATTTTAAAAGAATGCGTACCTTTAAAATATATATATATATGTATGTATATAATACAGGCATTAAAAATGTACAATTATAATCTGTACTTTTCAACTGACCTGAAAAAGTCAGTCCTCTGAGGTTACAGAGTTGGGTCATTACCTGTTTTCCATTAATTATCATCAGGGAGGCTGCTGGGAAAGTGCAATTCTCTTCTCCGCTGGGAATATCATGGAAAAGCCAACTGTTTGCTTCCTAAAACCTAGTGTCAGCCTCTCCATTCTCCACAGTGGAAGTAAAGATTTTTCTACTCTGAAAATAATAGTGTACAAAAAAGACTCACATCAGTCCTATTCTTCAACATTTTAGATAAAAACTTTTAAATAAAGCTTTGGTCATGTTTACAATTTTTTTTTATGCTTAAATAATTGTCTTTCAGAGTTTTACATTAAAGATTGGGTTTTCTTTGTTCTCCTCAAGGTTGAGAAGTGTCAGAGAAAAGGGAGGAATTCTAACAGACCAGAACACCCACTCCCCCAACCCCGCCCCTAACTGTGGGGCCTTGGGAAGCGGGACAGGCCTTCAGTCCTTCCCTCTGCTGTAGCTTCTCCCTGCATATAGCACATTTCCTGAGTTGTTTTACAGATGTAAAAACCCTCCATCAAATGGAAGATGTTGACTACTTGAGGACTGTGAGCACACAGCCCCAGGCCTCCTGGAGCCTACTGACTGATCTTGTGAGCCCGTGAGCCTGTGACACCTCCTGTGACCTTACCATTATCCCAATCAAAGAATTGCACACCAGCTCATCTCACACCCTGCCACCCAACACCTGCTCCCAGCAACCTGGCTTTTAAAAATGCTTTGCTAAAACCCTCCTGGGAGCTCAGGCCATGAGCTTTTCAGGGCATGAGCAACACGTCTCCTTGCAGGACCCTATAGTACACCTTGCTCTGCTCCGAAAATAAAAAATAAAAAATCGGGTTTTCCCCACTGGGTTATATTTTCAGAGGCAAACGTCTCCACCAGTGCCACCAGGTGGCTTGTTTTAGCAAAGGTAGACAGCATTTTAGCAGGTTTCTTCGCTCCTCTGAAGTTTTTTCTGAATGAGAATCAAGAGTGTATTGTTTTATGTAGTTTTCTAACTTAGCCTGAGTTTGCTTTTGTTCTTGACAACGTAAACCTAGAGTTTCTGAACACATGAACAAATGACAGTGATTCTAAAATCAATGGCTTTGTAGGGCTTCCTGTCTTTACCCGTCACACCAGACTCAGGGCACAAGATAAGAAACCTCTTACTCCTTGGTGTATCAGGATTCTCAAACATGTCTTCACTTTCCGGGTGCTGTGATAGAAGCCACACAGGGCTTCTCTGCAGCCTGGGAGGCATTGTAGCCTGGAGTTAGAAACTTTACAGAATGGCTTTATAATTATGGCACTTAAAATGACTGAAGAAAGTAGTTTTAAAATGTAGCAACTCTTTTGAAAGATAATAGTTTAAACCTTGGAATATATTTAGATATTCAAGAGTAAAACCCAAATTGCAGACTATGTAATTTAACTTGACATTAGTGATGTAACCAAATATGTTTTTCCAAAGGAATATATTTTGCTTATGTGAAGCTGAATTTTCAACATTAATAATCACCAGGATTTATTCTCAGGTAAGGCTTCCTAGTGGCTCAGCAGTAAAGAATACGCCTGCCAATGCAGGAGATGCAGATTCAATCCCTGAGTCGGGAAGGTCCTCTGGAGAAGGAAATAGCAACCCAGTATTCTTGCCTGGAGAATCCCACAGACAGAGGAACCTGGCAGGCTACAATCCATAGGGTCACAAAGAATCAGACATGACTGAGCATAGCAACACAGCAATTCTCAAATAAGAGACAATTCCGAGAACTATTATTCAAAAACAGACTGAGGAATGATTTAAATATAATAAGTCTAGTCTCAACATTTGTTTGCAGCTGTCTCTTCAGGTTGCACCTGACTGGAAGATAAAAGGAAACGGCAGGAGCCTGGCAGCTCAGGAACCTGACCCCAGGGGTCTGTGGAAGAGTCTGCTCTCCAAGTTCTCACTGCCAGTTCCCAGGAGTCAAGTCCAGTGGGGTCTGGTACCCACCCCAGGGCCAAGCCGGTCCTGGCAGTCCTGTCGGCTGTGAGACAACCTTAAACGGTTGCCCAGCACACATTCTGAACGACTGTAACTTTGAACCAGTGTGTGGCCCTCCCAGAACACCCAGGTACTCGAAGGAGACAGACTTGCTCTCAGTGTTTGAGTTCTAGCATCTTTCTATCCATTGTATGTGCTCAGTCGTGTCCTGCTGTTTGTGACTCCATCAGCTGTCACCTGTCAGGCTCCTCTGCCCATGGAATATGCCAGGCAAGAGTACCGGAGTGGATGGTGAAGGTTTCATGTGACCCTCTCTGCTGTCTTGAGTCAGATCAGATGGATCCAGTGTGGGTCACCTAACCACACAGATACATGGAAACATGACTGTTTTTACTTCTAAGTTATCAGGAAAGGTTGCTGGAGGTTATGTAAAAAAAAAAAAAAAAAAATAGTTGAGCAAAATAGGACCACATGGAATGAATACAACATTGCTAGAAAGAAATGATCCAAGCATCTGATATTAGCAATTTCACACCACCTTTCCCAATTCTGCAGTAAGTATACTCTCTCTGCTTCTGCAAACTGCGTTTACTTAAGTCTTTTGTCTGTGACCATTTGCCTGGAAAGCCGTGTGTTGTGAAGGAGATATATTTTTGAAGTTTTCAGTGGAAAGCTCAGAGTGTTGCCACCTGCGCCATCGTATGAGGACAAGTACTTAATTACGTGGACACTGTCACTGCAGAACAAGTTTGCTGGATGACAAGCATATTAATGAGGAACTAAGAGCCACATCCTAACACTGCCTTTTTTCTGTTCTTGTCTTTTCCTAAAAATAGCTGCAAACTGTTTTTAACAACTCACTAGTATCATCAAGGTCTCCCCTTTCCCAGGGTTCCAGCCCCAGACCTGTCCACTATGTTTTGGCCCCTGGGGAAGCCCAGGCTTTGGGGGCCCCTCTTCACCCCTCATGCACCCTGATAACACAGAGATAAGCAGGTGAGGAGGGGAGGATGTGAGGGAAGGAAGCTAAGAAGGTTTCCCAGGCACCTCGGCCATTAGCCTGCACCAACCCCTCACCTCAAACCTTCCCCAACACCCCGAGTCACACCTGGGGCACATCATCCTCTCACTCTGGCCTAACTTCTCCCATTAGGAAGAAAATAAAGTTCAAGTTCATTTTGTGCTTAGATGTGTTGTTATTCAGTTGCTAAGTCGTGTCTTTGCGACCCCATGGCCTGCAGCATGCCAGGCTCCCCATGCTTCACTATCTCCTGGAGTTTGCTCATCTAAGTTTACTTAGATATGAATGAACTAACATATTGTTCCCATCACAAAATGTGCATGGAATGCTAATATTAGGTCCACAAGTGTAAGGTCCCAATAGCATAATCTGGGGCAAATAAAACCTGAGCATGAGAGAGACCTGGTGTGTGTGGCTGTTTCTGGTGCCTCTCCCGAAGCCATGCTGAAGCCTGGTCCAGCCCAAACCCATCAGGCACCAGATTCTACCTCTGGTTACAAAGAAGCCGGCCGCCCTGCATCACCACTTCACTTCAGAACCTCCTGTGTTCTGCGCAGTCTTGACCAAAGGCCAGGAGAACTCTGCTGGGCTCATCTGTCAGAAACAGGCTCTCTTTTTCCATAAACGACATCAAAAAAGGGAAAAAATAGAGTGTCTTGGGATTGTAGGTAATCGTGGAAGCAGGAAGCTGACTGTATTTTCAAATGCCTTCTTGCTGAGTCAGGATTCAGCACTCAGCTGCTCTCTTGGCACCCAGCCCTCCATTGCAGGCACAGATACAGTGACCACGCTTAGGATCCCAAGAGCAAGATGGCTCTGCTCTGTTTTGTAAAAGACTGAAGGGAGAGGGGAGCCATGAATGGCAGAAATTCAAGCAGTGCAGGATCTCAAGCTAGTGAAACTTGAGGCTCCAGTGTATTAATAACTAACTGGACTCTGATAAATTGAAGACATCTTTATCACAGCTGCAGGTGTCCTGTTCTGTGCATCCTAGCCAGGGCCAAGCTGCCACCAGGGTGAAGACCTAAACCAGTCTTTGGAACGGCAAGAATGGGGTTTGAATTCGGGTCTAAGTTAGTTTTAATTCTCTGAGTTTTACCATCTATAGAATCAAGACAGTAATACCTGCCAGACAGAATTTCATTTGATTGGTTCTTTTCTTAACAGATACTTTTAATTAAAAAAAAAAAAAAAAAAAACCTGTACCCAAGGATCCAGGTTTCCTATTAGCCCTGTCATCCTGGTAAACTCCCCGGACCCACGTGTTTGATTTGTAGCCCATCTGATGGACAGAGAAGCCTGGCAGACTGCAGTCTATGGGGTCGCAAAGAGTTGGACACAACTGAGCATGCAGGCACACAGTCTCCAATAACCATTTGTTAGCCTGGTTATTTCCCTCTACAAAATGGGCCTCCACCTGCTGGACACATTGTAAGAGCCTGCTGCTACTGCTAAGTCGCTTCAGTGGTGTCCGGCTCTGTGCGACCCCAGAGACGGCAGCCCACCAGGCTCCGCCATCCCTGGGATTCTCCAGGCAAGAATACTGGAGTGGGTTGCCATTTCCTTCTCCAATGCATGAAAGTGAAAAGTGAAAGAAGTCACTCAGTCGTGTCCTACGCTTCGCGGACCCCATGGACTGCAGCCTACCAGCTCCTCCGTCCATGGGATTTCCCAAGCAAGAGTACTGGAGTGGGGTGCCATTGCCTTCTCCTTGTAAGAGCCTAGTCAATACTAATTGGCTGATGGATTAGTAAATAGAATTGCGTTATTGCTCTGCTTCCTGAGACCCTAATCAGAGATGTTTTCTCCTGACCTCTTTAACTTGTTGTTGTTCAGCCGCTGTCCTGTCTGACTCTATAACCCCATGGACTGCAGCATGCCAGATTTCCCTGTCCTTCACTGTCTCTTGGGGTTTGCTCAGACTCATATCCTTTGATTTGGTGATGCCATCCAGCCATCTCACCCTCTGTGGCCTCTTTCTCCTCTTGTCTTCAATCTTTCCCAGCATCTGAGTCTTCTCCAATGAATCGGCTCTTCACGTCAGGTGAGGTCACTGTTAAAATCTTTCTTCAGCCAGTGTCTCGTGTCCTGAGGGAAATTAATGATAGTTACAAATTCTGAATGGCCCCAAGATGTGTCGTTTCAAGTAGGTGCGAACCTCCAGCTTCCTCATGAAAAACAGTCTTTTTAAAATGCCGGGTAAAGCCAACCAGTGAGTCCAACTGAAAGAAATCAGGGCCAGCTGACAAGTTCTCAGGCAGCCAGGCAGCCGGGCGGAGAGGGAGGGAGCTCGTGCAGCCTGAGTGAGGCTCACACAAAACCCGGCTCACAAGGAACCAGTGGGGAGGCACCAGCGCAAGCAGCCTTCCCAGCCGTCACAGGCTGTCCACTTTGGACGAAACAGTGGCTGCTCTTGTTCTTGCCATCCTGTTTGTTGGCCTTCGTGTCCTCCGCTGTGACTCTGGTGGATCTGGCCTGATCGATGGGGACAAATGAAGTGCAGGCTCTGGCTCGTGTTCCCTTCTGCACCAGGCCTTCTCCAAACACTCATTTCATAAACTCATATCCTTGACGTGTGTGCAGGGAAATAGGACTGCTTTTATACCATCGTTTCTGGTCTTCCACGATTTAAGAAAACGTGAGACACATCCTTGATAAGTTAAACACCATGTCTTTCGTAAGATCTTCTTGTTACAAAAAAGGTCAAATATACCTAAAAGCAGAGAAAAATAGCCCGATAAAACCCTAAGTGTCCATTCCCCATGGGCTTCCCAGGTGGCTCAGTGTGATAGAATTTGCCAGCAGTACAGGGGACATGGGTTAGATCCCTGGGTCGGGAAGATCCCCTGGAGGAGAAGATGGCAACCCACTCCAGTATACTTGCCAGGAGATTCCCATGGACAGAGAAGCCTGGCGGGCTACAGTCCATAGGGTCACAAAGAGTCAGACACGACTATAGCAACTTAGCGACTAAACAGCAACACATTACCCAGCCTCCACAATCATCAAACTCAGGTCGTGTCATTCCCAAGTTCATTCATTTAGGAAAAAATGATCGGATATACATTCCATCCCAGGACAGCTTTAGGTTTTGGAGACACAGGTCTGAGTAATGCACAGTTCTGACACACACTGGGCTTGGAGACTCAAGGGAAATGAACAGTCAATGTTACAACACAGGGCAGGAAGTACTGTGGTCAGTGAAAGCAGACATACTGCTAACCCATCCTGGGCGAGATCCCAAGGAAATGGCATCTAAGATGAGTGAGAGATGGGCCCTTGGAGAGAAAAGGAGGGCTCTATGGGGAAAGGGGAGGGACTGCAGTAGAGGCGTCAGTCTATACAAAGAGCAGGAATGTGAACGTACAAGGGGATTTTAGGAACTGAAGGAATCTTAAAATGATTGGAACTTTGAGTATAAAAGAACAGAGAGAAACTTGGGTGAGTCAGCAGAGTATCAACAAATCAAGCAAGGTCTTCTATGCCCCACTGAGTCCTGAAGAGACACCAGGAGCCACTGAATGGTTAGATGGAAAGAGTAACAATGATCACATTTGCCAGCAGAGAGATCACCCCGCATGCAAGGTGGGAGTGGATTAGATTGGACAGAAGCTCAGTGTAGATGCCAAGGCGGGACCTGTGAAGAAGGCAGCTGTAATTTAATTAACCAGCCGGGCAGTCCCATGGGGAATGCTGAGGTGCACACTTGGGAAGCCTGCAGGCTCTAGAGCTTCCTCTGTGGATTCTGCTCTGCATTTCCACTTAAAAAAGAAAAAATTGATCTGCACCATTTTTTAAAATAATTACTGAATTTGTTACAATATTTCTTCAGCTTTATGCTTTGGTTTTTTGGCTAGGAGCCATGTGGAATCTTTTCTCCCAATCCAGGGATCAAATTTTTACCCCCTGCATTGTGAGGGGAACTCTTAACCCCTGCACCACCAGAGAAGTCCCTGGGTCTCCACTATAAGGCAGGGCCAGGGTTTGGGTCAGGGGTTAGTGTTATGTGTGTTTAGGATTCAAATGACAACGGCATTGGAAACTTCATATACACATACACACCGGTCTGATATTTTGACCACCTGAGGCGAAGAGCCAACTCATTAGAAAAGACCCTGATGCTGGGAAAGACTGAGAGCAGGAGGAGGAGGGGGCGACAGAGGATGAGATGGTTGGATGGCATCACCGATTCGATGGACATGAGTTTGAGAAAACTCCAGAAAATAGTGAAGGACAGGAAGGCTGGGGTGCTGCAGTCCATGGAGTCGCAAAGAGCTGGACACGACTTGGAGACTAAAAGAACAACAACGTGACAGTGAAGAAAGAAAACACTGAGGATCGTGAGCGACTCTGTCACCTGCACCAGCCAAGCTTGCACTGGTCTCCACCAGCTCTTAGGGTTTTAACAAAAGAGTTTTTCATTTCT
Organism: Neotragus moschatus; assembly: GCA_006410615.1. Taxonomy (NCBI): domain Eukaryota; kingdom Metazoa; phylum Chordata; class Mammalia; order Artiodactyla; family Bovidae; genus Neotragus; species Neotragus moschatus. Next base: position 4,469,721 of record SJYA01002114.1, on the reverse strand, counting down.
TGAAGTTACTGACATCAAATATTGAAAAGTCTTGGGATGAAATATCACAATATAAATCCTTTTTAAATTTATTTTTTATTGAAGGGTAATTGCTTTACAGAATTTTATATAAATCCTTCTTGACCTGCTCCTTTATCTTCTTAAGAGAAACTTTATATGAAGTGAAAAAGAAATGCATGACTTACAACTACATTAGACTACGGCTGTCAGTCATTTTGGAAGCCTTGCCACTTCTAAATTTTCTAAGACTGAAACCTTTCTTGCAAAAAATAAATAAATAGAAACTTTGGACATCACACAGAGTCAACAATATTGAATTTCATTTCAGAATAACAATATTCTGCATTCCGTGGATTTAACTTACCAAAGGTGTCTGACTTTTATGAGGCCGACTCTCCTAAAGCTTTGGTATAAATCCTTCACTAACTAAATTATCAGAGGCTTCTCTGTTAGGCCCTACAGTACTATTCCTTGCATAGTGCTCAATCACATCTGACTCTGCGACCCCATGGACTGTAATCCACCAGGCTCCTCTCTCCATGGGATTTCCCAGGCAAGGATATTGGAGCAGGTTACCATTTTCTCCTCCAAGGGATCTTCCCTGACCCAGGGACTGAATTTGCATCTCTTCCATTCCCCACCTCTTTACTACTAAGCCACCTGGGAAGCCCCAAAATACTATTCCCTAAGTTCAGGTAAATCAGGCTATTATAGAGCCTTTCTTATTCTTTTAGGACCTCAGAAAACTAAACAATTTAGTAGGGAAATAGAGAAGTCACAGCCATGTGATGAATTGACTTAGTACCTAAAGAGTTGAACTCAGTCATTCAATCTCATCTGCAGGTTTGGAAGCATAACTAGTCTTGGAAACTTCACTACTGAGTATGAGAAGAATGACACATTGGAATTTTGATCATAGAGAATCAGTGTGGTCAGATGTACTTAATTACAACTGGAAACTGTCATATTCACTTGGAGACTATGAGTTAACACCATCGCTGTCACAGATCACTGTCACTGGTGTCAGTAAATAATAAGCACATGTCCTGGATGTGGGACCATAGAGCATTATACCCAGGAGTTGTAGGATGGGGCCCAGCTCTGCCTTTTCTTTGCAGGGCGTGGGGGTGGGGTGGGATATAGTTGCTTTACATCGTCATGTTGGTTTTCACTGTACGATGAAGTAAATCAACCTTATATGTATATATATCCCCTCCCTCTTGGACCACCCTCCTCCCTACCTTCCCCACATTCACCCCTCTAGGTCATCACAGAACACTGAGCTGAGCTCCCTGTGCTATACAGCAGCTTCCTACTAGCTATCTATTTTACACATGGCAGTGTGTAAGAGGGAGAAGGCAATGGCACCCCACTCCAGTACTCTTGCCTGGAAAATCCCAGGGACGGAGGAGCCTGGTANAGGAGATCCAACCAATCCATCCTAAAGGAGCCCAGTCCTGAGTGTTCATTGGAAGGACTGATGTTGAATCTGAAACTCCAATACTTTGGCCACCTGATTTGAAGAGCTGACTCATTTGAAAAGACCCTGATGCTGGGAAAGATTGAGGGCAGAAGGAGAAGGGGAGGACAGAAGATGAGATAGCTGGATGGCATCACTGACTCAGTGGACATGGGTTTGGGTGGACTCCGGGAGTTGGTGATGAACAGGGAGGCTTGGCATGCTGCGACTGAATTGACTGAGTGTATATATGTCAATCCTAAACTCCCAATCCATGTTCTCTATGTCTGCACCTCTATCTGGATGCCACACATATATGTTTATATATGTTTTTGTTTTACTCTACCTGACTTACTTCACTCTGTATGACAGATTCTTGGTCCACCCACATCTCTACAAATGACCCAACATCATTCCTTTTTATGGCCAAGTAATATTCCATTATATATACNGCACCTCTATCTGGATGCCACACATATATGTTTATATATGTTTTTGTTTTACTCTACCTGACTTACTTCACTCTGTATGACAGATTCTTGGTCCACCCACATCTCTACAAATGACCCAACATCATTCCTTTTTATGGCCAAGTAATATTCCATTATATATACACCCACTCCAGTGTTCTTGCCTGGAGAATCCCAGGGACAGGGGAACCTGGTGGGCTACCATCTATGGGGTTGCACAGAGTCAGACATGACTGAATCGACTTAGCAGCAGCAGCAGCAGCATCTTCTTATCTGTCAATGGCTATTTAAATTGCTTCCATGTCCTGGCTATTGTAAACAGCACTGCAGTGAACACTGAGGTACATGGTTTTTTTTGAATTATGGTTTTACTTGTCCTAACAAACATCATCTAACCTCACTGCTCTGCAGTTTCCTCATTAAATAGAAGGGGGATGGGGGCAGGGGAGTGATGATTAGTCATGAAACTAATAACATACATGAGAATATTTTGAAAATGCTCATACATCAGGGTAAAAAGAAGTCAATCTTTTTTTATGATAAAAGTAAGTGTGCAAAATATAGTGGAAATTTTGTTAGGGGACTGCCTATTCCTTCTTAGGAATAGTTTGTTTGGTGTATATATATTTATATATATTAAATTATATATTATAAAATATTATATAGCATTATATTATATAGTTATTCTATAATTATATATTATATAAAATATATAATTTTAAAATTGTAATCACTCATAATTAAAAAAAACTCTACTAGTGTAGACAAATGTAATTTTTATAGTTAGAGACCTCCCAAAAATCACTAAAGCTTCAAAAATGAGTTTTGAATTTTTTTTTAATTTTCTGATATGTAATTTAAAAATTCCTTCCTCATCTCTGGAGATATGGAATATTACAGAAGACAGAGTGCAGGCTTTAGTTTACTTTTCTTTCCCTTTCTTTTCTTTTTCATCCTCTTAAATGACCTAACAAATAAGAAAAATGGGGGAGGAAGATTTTGAAATCTTAGGACTTTGGTACATGGATCCTTTTTTCTTATTATTTACAAATGCTTCAGTTCATTTACACTTTTAATTAAAATATTCAAAATTAGAACCAAGCAACCCTGCAGTTGTGAACTAATATGATTGTTGTGGTCATGGAAAAATGACTTCTTCCAATGACAGAAAATTAAAAAATATAATATGGCTAAACCACAGCAAAATAAAATTAAAAAATAATAAAGTTCAGGAAAAATAAGTCAACTCAAAAAATTAAATCTAACTTCAAATTCCATTCTGTGATTTTCATTTTAAAGGCTCTCATAAATTTTTGGTAAATAAGTAGTGTAATTCCACCGTGGATGTTTCCTTTATGAAATGTACTATTTAGGGATGAATGACATTTCTGAATTTTCCTTTTGAAGGGGGTGAGACTCTACAGTTCATATTGACTCTGCAGTTCAGTAAGCAACATGAACAGTTAAGAAAGTGGATTCCCCATCAGAATTAGGGATTCCCTAAGACTTCTGGAGTCCCTGAGAACAGTCCTTTTAGGAATACAGATTCCAAGATGATTCCATTTGGAATTGTTTCTTAAACTCTTGGACTGTCATACAGAACCTGGCCTAAAAGGAAGACCAGGCTTTTCGGAGTGATCGGCGCCGCCCATGGCTGAAGGTCTCTCGTCGGATAACTTTTCTCGGATAGAATTTTGTGGCTGCTTTAATACTCCGTGCTCTGACCTTGTCAAAATGAGCGAAGGCAGTGGCTGGGTTTCAGCACCCGATGCCTCCAGCCTTCACACCCCCGCTAGTTGGAGAAGCCGGCGGTCCTTCGCAAGACAGGAGCTAGAACTGGGGGGAGCGGACTGCTGACCCGAGGGAAAACACCACTCTAGAGAAGAGGAAGAGGTGAACTTCTCCAGAGGCCCAAAGGAGCCGGGCTTTTATATTCTGCCTGCATATGTCTGCGGTTTCCCTCACAAGCGTCTCTGTCTGGGCTCACAGGACCGCAGCGCAATGCCTAATGAAGCGTACCGAGGAAGGGGCGTCCAGTAACTCGGGAAGAAGGGCTGGGGCGGGAGAAGAGTCAGATTACAGGTTCCATGTTCTCGAAAAACCACTTGAAAATCTGACCTAGAGACTCAAAATCCGGGACCCACGAAAGGCCTGTGGAGCGACCTTCGGGGCCCCGGCAGCCAGGCACGCTAGGCAGAGGTGCGCCTGCTCCGGTTCTGCGCTCTCCTCTCTGTTCCAGCGTTTGCCTGAAGCCGGTTGAGAAGGCCGCGGGGTGGGCTTGCTAATTCCGGGTCGCCGGGAACCAGGCCTGTTTTCTCTTGACTTTCTTAGCATAGTGGCATAGGCCTGCGGCCACGGGCACCGCTCTGGAGTTGCCGCGGCCGCTGGCCCACGGTCCCCGCAGGTGCGGCCGGGGCTAGCGGCATCCTGCCCAGATCCAGGGGCGCAGCCGCGGCCGAGCTCTCCTCCCATCCCCAGCGCAGGGGCTGGTCGCCTGCGTCCCTCCTCCAGAGACAGACCCTGGGCGCCGAGGCCGGCTCTGGGCTCTTCCTCATCTCTCACTTCCCCCCTCCAGTGAGCCACTGGCGCGCATCTAGAAGGCTCGGGGATTTCCGGGTCTAACCCCTAAAATAAACGCGGCAGAGGTCCAGAAAGCAGGGGAGGGGAGAGAAGCGTCCGCACGCGGAGAATGAAAACACTATGAGAACGACCCCGTTCTGTAGGAAAAGGTAATGAGAGAAGCTCAACAGTGAACTTGCTCGGAAATCCAAATCCAGCTCCACTCTCGCCAGGCGCATACCAACGAGCGAAGGACGAATCAGCCGGAGAGCCCGGCAGCTTCCCAGAAAGGGCCTCATGAATGAGAATGGGTTGCTAGGTTTCCTCGCTCCCTCCTGACACTCGCTTCCCACCAGAGGAAAGGAAGCAGGCCTGGCCCTGCCACTGCCGAGCGGGGACGCGCGGCCAAGCCCACGCGGCCGCTCCCGCCTTCAGGACCCTGGAGAGCGGTCGCCGCGCCCCGAGGACGCCCGCCACGCCCCCGGGTTGCCTGTATTCGCTGCTTCCCGCCTCTGCCTTTATTTTTCTTGGCAACCACTAGCTCTTGCTTTTCACACACATTAAATTGTCTTTTCATTTTGCTTGCGGGGGCTGTTTGGATTGGCTGAGTTAGGTTCCGGTTTGTAACTTCACTAAATGTTAGTGGACCAAGAAGCGGAGAGCTCAAAAAACCTGAACAAGGAGGGTGACCTCAAAAAGCCAAAGTTCAAACCCTTTACTGCGTAAATGAATCGGATGAACTCAAAGAATAAGAATTTCCGAAGGTTAGCCGTCGCGTTGGTAGCAAGGTAAAGTCTTGAGCCCCTGAGTTCTAAATTAACGTTTACCTATACATACCAAGAAAAAAGTTTATCTTTATCTTAGCCTCTTAGATCTCCCACGCAACAAGTGGATGGTGAGAGGCCTGCCTCCAGCATTGGCTGGAGGAATAAGATGGACACAGGGCGTGTGGAAAGGAGGCTGTAGATTGTGCTAAGTTCTGGTCTCTCCTGACCCCAGTACCCAGCACAACCGAAATCAAATCGCCAGTGCATTTTCCTCCAGCCTGAAGGCCGTTCAGTCTCCTGCCTGTAACCAGGCCTCCCCTGGACACTTCTCACAGGCCCTGGTGACCTCATCCGTCTCTAGTAGAGCTCTGGGCACTTTGGAAAGTGGAACAAGACAAAGGGAAAGAGGTAGGATGAGAGGATGAGGCAGAGTGAGAGTTGCAAAAGTGAAGTAGATTTTCAACCATATTCGAAAGAACCAAGAGAGGTGAACACAGACACTGCTGTGGACTGCACCTCACAGGGAACAGGTCTCAGAATTCCCTGGGAATGTTAACATTCCCATTCTGATGCAGTGGGTCAGGATAGGGTCTGAGATTCTGGTTTTCCAGCAAGCTCCTAAGTATTATCCAAGCTGCGGGTCCAAGGAGCATACCTTAAGTAGCAGGCAGTTAGAAGAGGATGGGAGGAGAAGGCGGTGAGGCGGAGAGGGAAGAGAGGCGAGGAATGAGAGGTGGGAGAAACTAAGCAGAGTCCTTTGCCTCTTGCTCTCACCGACTTCTCTTGCACCCCCAAAGTAACGCCTCAAAATGCCGCAGACTGGCACTCTGCACTTCCTCTTCGGTCTGTAGCCGGACCCCACAATGACCTTGTGTGGTTTTGTCTCTCTCCTCCCCGCCTCTCACCTTGCCCGCCGGCCCCGCACAGCTCCCAGGTTCGCCCGCTGCCCCGACGCTGCTCAGCCTCCTCTCCGACACGCTCTCCGGCCTCGCGCGCTTCTTCGCTCTCCTCCTTCGGCGACCCCCTCCTGAGGCTCCCCTGAGGCGCCGAGACTTCTCCGTCCAGATCCCCGCCCTGCCAGCCGCCGGGCTCTCGCCGGGGCACGAGGAGCGGCCGGGCCGCCTCTCGCTCCTGCTCAGGGCAGCTCTGGCACTGCCTGGCCGACCCCCAGGGGTACGTCTGCCTCGGGAAGTGGACGCCAGCGCCGGGCAGAGCTCGCCCATATCCGTGAGTACTGTGGTCTCACAGTCCGCGACCTCACCGGGACGCCAGCATCCCGGGTTCCTCCCTAACTCGGACTGACCCAGCCCATGTGGGGCCAGCAAGGGGAGAGCGGGAGGGCAACAGGAGACCCGGCAGCGCACGTTCAAGGAAAAGACGCCGGCTGCCTGCCTCACACCCCTCCCCCCAGAAGACCCTCGAGGCTACTTTTCCCGGACCGCTTCCTTCCAGAGTCTATGGAAGAGGGAGGGGGCCCCCGCCGTCTGTGAGGCGGCTTCTCAAACTCTCCATCTTTTCGCGTCGCTCTCCTCCGGCTACTCCAAGCCAACCGGGGACAAGCTTCCGCCCCCTCCTCGCGCTCCCACTCCCCAGCCCCCGGCTACAGAGGGCTCGGGTGGCCAGGGAGGAAATGACGTGATGTTATTTTAGGGTCAGGTCGGCTTCCAGCTTCAGTTTAGTTCTCCGCGCTCGGGTGCACGGCCCTGGCAGTCAGACTGCGTCTCGATCCCGAGGGAGCGCCGGGGTCTTAAGGCCTCCGCGCCAGCAGAGCTGGGCAGCGGGTTCCCCCCACCCTCCAGGTCTCCTCCTTCCTTGGATTCCAGTCAGGAGTTAGTTATCCCCCGCTCGCCCCTCCCCCCCGCAATCCAGCCAGGTGGGGCCTTCGACTCTTTCGGGCGGGTGGGGAGGGGGTGAGGAACCCCTTTTCAGTATCGGGTCGTTGGAGGCTGAGCCTGCAGCCTGAGGGGGTGGGGGGCGAGCTGGGAGAAGCACTTGGGGGAAAGGAGACGGTGGGGACTGCCCTCCCGAGGCGGACAGTCGGCGGCCGGACTCTCCGGGTAGCAGCACCTGGGCGCGCGGCCCACCCCTGCGCGCACACTGGCTCCTCCTTCCCACCGCTCCATTCACAAGGTCCCACGCTCTTTCTCCCGCACGCCGGAGTCCCACTCAGTCCCCGCGAACCCCAGCGTAAGGAAAAGCCGAGGGGGTTCTTCGGCGCCCATTCTCCGTACTTCCTCATCAGAGGCTGGAGAAGGGGGCCTCGGTCCGGGCGTGTATGGGGACCCCCAGCTCTCGCCGCAGAGGAGCGCGCCGCCGGAGGCGAGCCCTGGGATCGCGGAGCCAGGGAGGGGAAGAGAGGGGCGGGGAGAGGCAAAGCCGAGGGAGGGAAAGAGCGAGAAGAGGGTGACTGGAAAGGCCGAGAGCCAAAGGCAGAGGAAAGCCGGGGAGGGCGATCACGGGCCTAACAAGGGCTGCACTTGGAATTATAATAAAAATAAGGCACTCGCGGGACGCATGCGCACAGAGGACGGAGGCGAGCTGGCCCCAGCCACCCCTCCGGCTCTCCGGGTGGACGGAGGAACCGTGAGTACCCGCTAGCTCAGCGGCTCCTTCTCCCTTCCGGATTCGCGCTCAGACCTCAGATACCCGGGCGGCGGTGGCCGGGCGGGAAGCGCACGGTGGGCAGGACGGCGGTGGCGGGAGCAGGCCTGAGTCAGTGCGCAGCGAGTGTTGGGCTTGGACTGTGACCGCGTTTCCAGGGTCTCCGCCGGGGAGTCCGCAGGATTCTACCCCGGTGGCCGGGCGTCAGTGGGTGGGTGGGCTATTGACACCCGAAGCGGATTTGAGAAACTTTGGGCGCCGGAGGCGGGCAGTGCGCCCAGGTGGAGAGGAAGTGGAGACTTCCACTCCGGCGGGCTCCTTCCACGGAGCTCCGGGGGTCTGACTCTCTGTCGGCCCTGAAGTTCTTGAAAACCTAATGGACAGAACTGTCGACACTCTGTGCCCGCGCGGAGGAGGTGGAGGCGGCGCGGCGTGTGTTTTACTTGCAGGAACCGCGCGGTTAGTCGCCCGCGCTCTCCCCGCTGCGCTCGGAAGTTGGAACGAGTCTGGCGCCCGGATTGCGGAGATCTGAGCGGGCCTGGGGCTGGAGTGGACCTCTGGGGCAGCGGCGCGCGGCGGGGAGTGGGCTTTGGC
>SJYA01002114.1:4391177-4461185 GCA_006410615.1 Neotragus moschatus | reverse complement strand
AGTGGGCTTTGGCGGGGGGGGGGGGTCGGTGGGCGCCGCTACTCCCTTCCTTGGATTGTTGGGGAGTGGGCAAGGGAGGGCTCGCGGAGAAGGCGGGGCGCCGGCGGGACTGGATTGTGCGCCCGGGGCCCTACAGTGGTGGGGGCAGCGGGCTGAAAAGAGTGGGCAGCGGGTGTGGGGGGTGGTCTCGGTGCTGCGGGAGCCGAATAGCCCCCGGGACTGGCCAGCGATCGGGAGAAGCCTGGGCAGCGGGCAGGGGGCAAGGCCGGGAGTGCAGCTCTGTCCCCGCGCCTCCCCGCGGTTGACCGGCTGCAGGAGTGGGCTCCGAGGCCCAGCTTCAGTCCGTGAGGAGGACGGCGCTCCGGGGGAACTCACCCCGATTTCCCTTCCTCCCCAGAATCCAGCCGAGGCAGAGCGCTCTTTGTCTGCCCCCGCCGAGCCGATTGGCCAGAGGGCGCCGGGTGTCCCGACCGCAGCGGATGCCTGCGGCGCCGGCGGAACGCCCCTCGGCCACCAGCGGGCCGAAGCAGTCATTCGCCCGTGGGGCTAGCGCTGTCCTCAGAGGCGGGGGCATCTTCTCGTCACCCTCCGGCGTCAGCTCCCCTCTTCTGGAGCGCAGGGCCCCTGCGTGGCTGGGCTTCAGTTCCTTCTGGTGGTTCCAGATCGCGAAGTTGACCAAACAAAGGTCCGAGTTGATGAAATGGATGTGACTTCTTCCCCAGACTTGGCAAAGGAAATTGTAATGAAAAGGATATGCCTGTAAAGTCTTAGCTTTTTTTTTTTTTTCTTTTGCTCACGACCTGATTTTTTACTGGGCCTCGTCCTGTACATTTAGTGGCAACTTTTGTATCACGTATCAGTATTGCGTAGGAGGCACAATATTTCGTAATAGGTAGAAATCCTGGACTCAGGAACTGTCTAGATTCAGATCTCCCTTTAGCTGTGTGACCTCAGGCAAGTTACTCAACCTCCGTGTGCCATAGTTTTTATCGTCTGTAAAACAGAGATAAGAAAAGTAGGTATGCTATGGGTTGACTGCCAGCATTCAGTAAATATCCTGGAGAAGCAAATGGCAACCCAGTCTAGTATTATTGCCTGGAAAATGCCGTGGACAGAAGGAAGGGCCTGGTGGGCCACAGTCCATGGGGTCGCAAAGAGTCCCACGTGACTGAAGCGTCTTAGCACACATTCAGTAAATTAATGCAGTAGAGCCCTGTTCAGTTCAGTTCAGTTTAGTCGCTCAGCTCAGTCGTGTCTGACTCTTTGCGACCCCATGAATCGCAGCATGCCAGGCCTCCCTGTCCATCACTAACTCCCAGAGTTCTGGCCAACTCATGTCCATCAAGTCGGTGATGCCACCCAGCCATCTCATCCTCTGTCCTCCCCCTCTCCTCCTGCCTCCAGTCCCTCCCAGCATCAGGGTCTTTTCCGGTGAGTCAGCTCTTCGCATGAGGTGGCCAAAGTATTAGAGTTTCAGCCTCAGCATCAGTCCTTCCAATGAAATAGAAGATGTCCATCAAAATTAGGAAAATACAAAATGTTTTCTGTCAGTATCTAAATTTAAAAACAATACATTTCTACATTGTATGGACACTTCTATTTCAAATAATTATTTTATTTATTTATAAACTTCAAATAACAGTTTAAGAATATTATCTCAGGACCTCCCTGGTGGTCCAGTGTCTAAGACTCCGTGCTCCCAGTGCAGGGCGCCCAGGTTTAATTCCTAGTCAGGGAACTAGATCCCACATACTACAGCTAAGAGTTCCAATGGCTCAACTAAGACCAAGTGTAGCCAAATAAATAAATAAGATTATTTTAAAAAAGAAGAAAAGAAGATTATCTCTAAACTTCAAAATATTTCACTTTGTAAAACAAATATGCATTAAAACTATGTTTTAGGTCATGCTATATTTGGAAAATCCAATGTCTGCATTAAAATACTACACTGAGTCCATTTTAATTAAGAGAATGTGGAAACTTGGAAGCTAGAAATGCTAACTTTCCTAAAATCCAATCAAAGTCGCTCAGTCATGTCTGACTCTTTTCAATCCTATGAACTATAGAGTCCATGGAATTCTCCAGGCCAGAATACTGGAGAGAGTAGCCTTTCCCTTCTCCAGGGGATCTTCCCAACCTAGGGACTGAACCCAGGTGTCCTGCATTGCAGGTGGATTCTTTACCAGCTGAGCTATCAGGGAAGCCCAGTATCAAAAGTACAGAATGATAAAAGTGAGAGTACTCACTTACTTCACTTTACAGAAGTGGAAGCATTCAGAGAGGTTAAGGGCCTTGTCAGACATCTCCAGCTAAACAGAAGCCAAAATGAGATTAGAATTAGATCTGACTTGATGCCCAGGGCTCTTACACACCAAACAGATGATTTTTTTGTTGACTGCAGATTGATGCATACATGTGCTCCGCCCCTCTTGTGGACCCCAGGACTGCCAGGCTCCTCTGTTCATGGGATTCCCCAAGAAAGTACTGGAGTAGGTTGCCATTTCCTTCTCCAAGGGATCTTCCCAACTCAGGGTTCAAATCTGAGTCTCCTGTATTGGCAGGCAGATTCTTTACCACTAAGCCACATGGGAAACCCTTGCAGATTCATGAACCTCTAACAAATAGGAAACCAGAAGGAAGAAATATACAAGCATGCATTATCTTCAACATAAGAAAGGCCAGGCAGTAATGTTGTTACTACTGTCAGACCCCTTAATCGTGGTCCCTCACACCAGAAGATATGACCACGTGACTTGCTCGAGGTATGGAGAGGTGTCAGATCAAAGCAGAGACAGCATTAGAATTTCATATCCCACATTTTGCTGAGGCAGTCCGAGCATGGGTTGGAAAAGAATTTCCAGACACAGCATTTCAGAAGGGAGAAATTTATTAAGAACAAAGAACAGAGATAAAGTGGGCACTGTGAGCACAGCAGTCTGACCACCTAATAGACCAGGGAAAACTGACAGTGTTTGTGGGTTAATAGTAAATTTTTACAGCCTCAGACAAAATTCCTTCTGGAAGGCTGGCATTAGGTGATTGGCTGGGGTGCTATAGGGTGTTTACTGGACTGGGCATCTTTGCCTAACTGGGAGTCAGGAAGCTTGTCAGTGATGATCAGGGGGCTTTTGACGGGTTACACAGTGGCTCCGTCAGCTTCAGAGGTGTCCTTGATTCTGGGCTTCACTTCTGTGGCCTAGGTGAGAGGCCTTGCCCCTGTGGCCTTCAGGGCAGGACTCAACACATTTGATTGATTAATCCCTTGTAGCAGTTTTACATTAGAAAACATTTTTGACCTTTTCTTAGATTTTTAATCCCCTTTCTTCTGGCTTTGAAAGTCTTTAGCCTGTAAAGTCCTCCAAGACTGGTCTGCCCAGGTGGCCCAGTGGTAAAGAACTTGACTGCTAATGCAGGAGACATGGGTTCGATCCCTGGATTGGGAAGATCCTCTGGAGAAGGAAGTGGCAACCCACTCTAGTATTCTTGCCTGGGCAGTCTCATGGATCCAGAGGAGTTTGGCTGGCTACATTCCATGGGGTTTCAAAAGAGTCATACACAACTTAGATTACATACAAGGAGATTTTATTATTCCATATTATGTAGACAAGCAAGAGTGAGAGAGGTAAAGAAGTTTTCTTATTTTAATACAGTGACCCGGGAGGCTGGTTTCATTTCAGACACTTGAACATCAGTTCCCAAAGTCCTGGTGTTCTTTCATTTCTGCATGGAGCTGGCTCATGATATTCACCTTTCACTAACAGATGCAGCTTAAAGGTCCAGACTTCACATAAGTGGTTTAGAAATGACATGATATGTGTGCATGCTAAGTCACTTCAGTCATGTCTGACTCTTTGTGACTCCTTGAACTGTAGCCTGCCAGGCTCCTCTGTCCATGGCATTCTCCAGGCAAGAATGCTAGAGTGGGTTGCTGTGCCCTCCTCCAGGGGATCTTCTTGACCCAGGGATCGAACCCTAGTCTCTTAAGTCTACCTGCATTGGTAGATGGCTTCTTTACCACTAGTGCCACCTGAGAAGCCCCCAGACTTCACATAAGTGGTTTAAAATGACATGGCAGAGCCTTTCAAGTGAGTGGTCTTGCAAAGTTATTCACAGGAATGATGTATCTACCACGGAAAGTACTTCTAGGAACTGCATCTGCATCCTTGAAGAAGGAGACCATGGTTCTCTCCAGTTGTGAACTGGATATCTTACCCTAAGTTTTGCGTTTCTGTACACTTGTTCATAGATGGAAATCCATGGCATTAAGCAAGGAGTGACTTTCTAGCAGGCTCCTAAGTCAGTTCAGCAGAACTGAGTTTTGAAATCGCATGTATCAAGTCAGATCCCCTTATGATTATCACGTGAATCATGGTCCAACTGGGAATACAGCAGATTGGTTTGCTACACCACCAGGTAACTCACAGGGTGAGCTTCTATTCAGATTCGTATAGTGTCAGCAGCAGCTAATAGGGGTCAGTCGAATCAGAGCCTAGCATTCGGTACATTACATGTGAGTCACTGACTCCCCAGCACTTCTGAGATGGTCCCTGAATGTTGCCTTGAGCAGCCACTTTAAGAGACAGCACTGCCCGGCATGAGTTAGTTCACAGTACGACTGAATGGGCTTCTGCAGCAGCTGTTCACAGCCAAGTTTGATGTGACTGAGTGCTCAAGGTGGTGTTCCGCAATTACAAGTTCATAGAACCCAGCTGATTTCATTCTAGCTATTTCTGTGGGGAGTCATTTGTGAAAAGTGAGCAATATGCTCCATTACCCGGCAGTGATATTTCACTGGAGTTATTTCACTGATTATTACAGCTGATTGATCTTGCTGGTTTGGGAACGCTCAATTTCCAGTTATTAATAAACTTTACACTATAAAATCCCTCTCAAGTACGTATCAGTGTTTGGATTTTAGACAATGGCATCTCGTGCAAAGTCACCTTGCAGTTGGACTTCCTAATGTCCTGGGTTGACTGTGTGCACTTCAGTCCCACAATGAAGTAGAGGAAAACACCTTGTTTTCTTGGTTTTTCTCTGTGTGCCTGTCATATCTGATGCTAACTGGATGCTCTTTGCTCCAGAGACAGAACACGAGTTTGCAGCAATACATGCAGTGCTCCCAAGCCTTCTGGGGCTGTCTGACGAGGTCCATGCAAGCTTGTCTTGCTTCCTATTCTGATGCAAGTTGGTGGAAAGAATTGTTCAACCCACACCCTACCCAATCCTTGTAGATGACTTTCATGTCTGGGGGGAGGAGGTTGATAATGAGATTTAAGGTTTTATATTTATTTGGCTGTGTCCTGTCTTAGTTGTGGCACATGGAATATTCGTTGCATCATGTGGGAACCTTCCTTCCCACCTATTGGTTCTTTAGCTGTGGCACCTAGGCTCAGTAGTTTCAGCCCTTGGGCTTAGTTGCTCTGCAGCATGTGGGATCTTAGTTCCCTGACCAGGAATCAAACCCACATCCCCTACATGGCAAGGCAGATTCTTAACCCCTGGACCACCAGGGAAGTCCCAAAATACAAATAATTTTTACATTAAGTTTCCTGTTAGGGCTTCCCAGGTGACTCAGTGGTAAAAAAAATCTGCTTGCTGATGCATGAGACACAGGAGATACGGGTTCAATCCCTGGGTCAGAAAGATTCCCTTGGAGGAGGAAATGGCAACCCACTCCAGTATTCTTTCCTGGAGAATCCCATGGACAGAGGAGCCTGGTGGGCTATAGTTCATGGGGTCGAAAAGAGTCAGGCATGACTGAGTGACTAAGCTTAAGAGGAAATAGTAGTCCTTGGGGGCGGTTGGGCGGTTCCAGAGTGGCCGGCCTCTTCAGCCCCTGGCCAGGGGGACAGCGCTGTGGTCCTACATTCCTGAGGCCAAAGGCCCTGCTCAGAGTTCGGTTGCTCAGCGTGATGAGGGGCGCTGGAGTCAGTTTTGCTGGTCTAGCCTCCAGGCTCCAGGAGGTCTGCCCTCCTCACAGCAGTGAAGGCTCGAGAACTGTTGGGTCTCAGGACTTCCCTGGTGGTCCAGGGTCCTTTGCCTTCCACTGCAGAGGGCAGTTTTGATTGTTGGTTGGAAAACCAAGATCCACATGCTGTGCAGTGCAGCCAAAAAAAAAAAAAGAATTATGGGATCTAGTTTTACAACAACCTAGAATTTATCAAAATCTCATTAGAGCTAAGTCTCTGCTACAGAAAATAAGGCATTTCTAGACCTTTAAATGACCTGGAAGTTCTGTACTGTACTTCTGGCAAAATGAAGTACTTGCTTATGAACAAAAATATCTGAACAGCACACCAGATCAGGTGGAATAAATGTGGGTTAAATAAGGGTGAAGAAAATGGTACAAGAGTTATGAAAAACGTTTGCAAAATCTAATAATGTGAACAACTTGCCTGTTCTGGTTAAACACATCATAAACTAACCTCCAAAAGATACCTCTTCTGTTATCTTCTAGTGATGTATTCAAAATCCTGAGGGTATTAAGCTATAAGTTCCAATTGTGATAGAGCACTTATTTGTTAAAATATATCAAATATAGTCTGAGAATGAGGAGACTGCATAGAGATTATTTTTTCATGGAAATTGTTCCTTTATGAGCCTTTTATGCATTCTTTAGGATGGGGTTTTATTCCTAGTTCCCTATGACTGCTTTATATGGTCACACAAAAAGAGATGAATGGCTATAGTTCCCTACAGTCTAAGATGCATAAGCATTAAACACTCCAACTCACTGAGAATTTTTGCAATTTTGGATCTCCTTGTTCAGCATATCTAGCTATCTAATACTTAATGCCAGCAGGGGGTGAGGTGGTGGGGAACCTAAAACTCAGGAGATATTTTGGTGCAAATTGTGGAAAACCAAAACAGAGATTCTGTCACACGCATCCTAGGAACAGTAGACAAAAATGTCCCAACAGCTCACCCCCTGGAGAACTGTCTTGGGAACAGGAAGGCAGTGTGGAACCGAGGTGAAAGTGTCCTGGTATGCCTGTTAGCCCGTTCTCATCAGCAGCAGACCTGCTGGAAAAGGACTCCAGAGGCATTCCACTGATGGGCATCAAAAAGCAATCCCAGTCTGTCTAAAGGTGGCCCGTGTACAGCTGTGGGGTGAAGAGCAAGGCTCTGTGGGTGGATGGTGTAGATCTGAGTCAGTGTGGAGACTGCCCCACGGAGTAAACAGAAGTAAGGTGTGCTTGCTACTCCATCTGCTCATTCAGACAAAGGGGAAACTGCACATAGGTTGGAAATTATTGAGAGAAAGCAGGCCCTGATAAGGAGTTAAGATTTTATTCTGGTGTCAAGGATTGCCATTAATGGCCACAGGAGGGGGACTAACCATGACTTGATTCTAGATAAAAAGAGTAAATATTTTGGCCTTTGAGGGCTACGTGGTCTCCACTGCAACCACTCAAGTCTGTCACTGCCCCTAAAATCTGTGGGGGAGAGAACTGGAGATGGACTGCCCACCGGCCACCAGACTTACTCTCTAGTCCTTTACAGACAAAGTGTTACTTCTGATCCATAGTCTAAATGTCAGTGTGGAGTACCACTACCAGGCTCTTGTAGGAAACGGCCTCTAAAAAAGTAAGTTCAACTAATAACAATGACATTTCTTAGAGTGATAAGGCACTCTCAAGAAAAAAAAAAATTCAGAAGGACAGACCAAGAATCCGGTGAAAGACAATCTCCTAGGAGATAAAATCAAAGGATCTAATTTAAGTTTCCTTTTGGTATGCACCATTTCAACATTCATCATTTTCATATGAATGGGAAAACTTAATGACAGTTAGCAAGTCCCCAAAGTACTCACGCAGCGACCTAAATGGGAAGGAAATCCAAAAAAAGAGTGTGGATTTATGAATAGGTACAGCTGAGTCACTTTGTTGTACAGCAGAAACTGACACCATATTGTAAACTATTCGCCCTAAATAAATAAATAATTTTTAAAATTGATGCAGAAAAAAATGACACTGGTGGCAGGAAATAATTAAGTACAAATATTAAATTTGATATAAAACATTTTTTTTAAGTCATAATGAAGAAAGGAGAGGGAAATGATCCACACAAAGATTTTGTGGATGGGCGCTCAGACTGTGAAGGCTCTTAGAGATTCAGATTACAGCCTGAAAGATTTAACAGGGTGGGAGTGGAATATTTCATATCATTTACAATAGGATTATCATCACAGATGAAAATTCTAACTGACAATGTAAAAGAGGCCAAGTGTGACTAGCCAACCCTACCATCCAGTCACAGATCACGGAGAATTTCCTATGGCGACAAGTAGAATTTGTGGGGGGAAGAAAAGGAGATAGAAAATCTGCCTAGACAGACCTGAAAGTAGAAAAGCCTGGTTTAGTGACTTACAAACACACCTTTTTGTAACTTTCATTATCCTTGGTTTGCATGTACATTAATACATTTCATAACCCATCTGCTGTAACTGGTGGAAAAGAAGGCCTGATGTGTATGAGGTCTGTGCTCAGTAAACAGAATGGGTCAGGAGAGCCCGCAGACTGGACCGGACTCAAGACTGCAAGGGAGCTTCGGGAGGACCCTCTGGGTTTCCCTGGTAACCACCATTTGTCTCTGTTTGTACAGACTGAACTTTTTTTAGATTCCACATGTAAGCGATCCAATCTAGTATTTGTCTTTCTGTCTGACTTACCTCACTTAACACCATGTTCTCAAGGTCCATCCATGTTTTTCCCAAATGGGAGAATGTCTTCCTTTCTTGTGGCTGAATAATATTCAGTCCTGTATATATACCACCTCTTTTTTATCCACTCATCCTCAAGGGGCACTTGGGTTGTTTCAACATCTTGGCTACTGTGAAGAACTCTGCAGTAAACACGGGTGTGCAGATAAGCTATCTAAATCTTGTCTTCATGTCCTTTGGGTATCTACCAGAGTCAGGTCGAATTGCTGGATTGCCTGGTAGTTCTTAGTTTTTTGAGGAACTTACATATCGTTCTCCATAGTGGCCACATCACTTACATTTCCACTAACGATGCATCAGGTTTCCTTTTTCACCACCTTGGCAACGTCTATTGTCTCTTGTCTTCTTGATGAGACTGGTTTCCCTCTTAATGCTCTTCTGCTTTCATCAGCATTCCAGGCACTTTCATATAAGTGTGGACTTGTAGAGGCTTTTTGCATTCACGTGAAGTTTCTATTCACATTCTCAGGGTTTCACTGAAGCACACGTAATTCATGATACCCTCCAGGCTCTAGTTTTATTTAGATTTTAAAGCCAGAGGTAGAGATGAAATGCGTATGAGACTGAACAGAATCAGGACTTCTATGGCATTCATTGCACTTACCCATTGTCTTCCCTATTAAGTAAAATTTGAATTGTAATTAGTTACATTCTGTTCATTTTTGTTTCTCAGGGTGCACTTTGGGAACCCATTTCTTCCCTGTTGATTGTAGGAAAGGCTATAAATATTGAAATTCTCTGGGCCAAAGAGCACTCAAGAGCTTTTAACCGAGAAAGAGCTTGCATTCCTGACCTAGGTGCTAACCTGTGTGGATGAAGGAGAGCACAGGGATGCTATCTTACTGGCCCAGCGTGTTCATCTGGACTCCCCACTGTAACATGACATGCAGGGAAAGGATTTCCATGGCACTTTCCCCCAAAATACACACGTAAAGGTTTGTGATAAATACCATGGTTCTGGACTGTGATGTAGCATTTCCATCTGGAGCCAGGCTCTGGTCCCCACAGGGACCATGCTCCAGTGCCGTGGGATGTTCCATTCCTGTCTCCCCAGCATCACCTTTGTTCTTGGCATCACCACTATCCCCCACCGCAGCAGCACAGCACAGGCACTAGTCCCCACCATCTTCTCGCTCCCTTCGTCCTTGGATATTTTTCTTTCCTTTTCTGATGTGTCTCAACTTTCAGTCGTGGGATGGCTTTACCATTTCCAACCAAATGAACACTGTCCAGTTAGTTATCGTCGTTGTTGCTGTTGTTCAGTCGCTAAGTCGTGTCTGACTTTTTGCGACCCCATGGTCTGTAGCCCTCCAGGCTCCTTTGTCCATGGGATTTCCCAGGCAAGAATACTGGAGTGGGTTGCCACTTCTTCCACCAGGGGATCTTCCCAGACTAGGGATCGAACCTGCAACTCCACTGGCAGGTAGATTCTTTACCACTGAGCCACCAGGGAAGCCCAGTTAGTTACTATACCTGAGTCAAGTGAACTCGATGAAACAGGAAGCAGGAATGACAGCCACCAGAAGCACAGTGCAGGCAAGCGGCTTATGTCAGATGACACCCATTAGACATGTGCAGTTTAAGGACTGTTAGTAGATTCAGTGTGAGTAACTATTACCGTTATCCGCTTGAGAACATTCTCACATTTGCATCATTTCAAGAAGGAAGCCACCTCTGTCAGCTGTCACCCACCAAGTTCCTTTCTTTTGCAACCCCGTTCGATTTTAGACATTCACTTGTCTGTGTTGAAAATATTTATTCCTGTTTTTTTTTTTCTGTAATTTGCAATGATTGCTCAGAAATTCTTAGAGTGCCAGGTGGCTCAGTGGTAAAGAATCCACCCGCCAATGTAGGAGACGCACGAGATAAGGGTTTGATCCCTGGGTCAGGAAGATCCCCTGGCGGAGGAACTGGCAACCCACTCCAGTATTCTTGCCTGGGAAATCCCATGGACAGAGGAGTCTGGCAGGCTACAGTCCACAGGGCCACAAAGAGTTGGATGCAACCAACCATGTGTTCCTTGCTTTGAAAGGAAGCGGTAAAAGTTGGCAGAAATTCTTACCCAAACCTGGCACATTCTTTACCAGTTTGAAGATTGCCTGAAACAGCCCTAGAGACAAAGATTTAGTAAATGATGAATTCTTTCAGAGGTGCCCTGGGCTAAGCAGTCATCTATAGTCTCCTTGAGAAATCCCATGGCCTCATGGGGTAAGGAATGCCCACGGTCAACGTGTCGATCAGTACTTGCAAAATACACTGTAACTGTTGATTGGTATTAAGAGAGAACAAGTAAAAGCATGTATAATTCATTTATTTCCTTCTGATCATACTTTAATTTCCCAAAGGCAGTTGCAAAAGTTGAGTTATACAATATGTTCATTTAATAATGACAGAAGAAAAGCACATCACTATCCTAGTCTTAAAAACCTTCAGTGTGGTTCAAGTTACAAACTTGGTGACAACCAGATAAACAAAAGAGTAAAGATTTCCATTCAGTTACTGAAAAACAGATGGTCACTTAAGTAGTTCTTTTAGAAGATAAGGACAGATGTGATCATCCATCTGGAAGTAATTATAATTCTAAAAAGTCTATTATTATTAAACTCTTAGTTGATCTCCCCTACTAAAATAATGAACCAGCTTTTCCTTAAAATAGACCTAAAATTATTCAGGCAATAAAACTGAAAGGCATAAAAATTTGAAAACTAGAGGATATATTAAGATCTCTCGCTAAAACTGATAGGTTACTAACCATTGATAGCTTTCTGTGTCCTGTGAAGTGGAAGACACAGATTTGATTTGACTTGTGGTCTATTAACTGTGCTGAAGTCAGT
Organism: Neotragus moschatus; assembly: GCA_006410615.1. Lineage (NCBI taxonomy): Eukaryota > Metazoa > Chordata > Mammalia > Artiodactyla > Bovidae > Neotragus > Neotragus moschatus. The sequence continues at coordinate 4,449,626 of SJYA01002114.1, read as the reverse complement.
GCAAGTAATTCTAGCTCTTCATTAATATTTCATGAGCCAGAGTGAGTTGGTCTAGTCTGGTGATGACTAGACCACAGGATTCTCACACTTAAAATCAGCTGACTTCAAGATCCCACGAAACAGTAGAAACACCGTTGTTGGCAGGGTTCATCTTATTTCTCAGCTGCTAACAATAACAACAGGTGGGAGCCCTGGGCAGGCAGAGGGCCTGTTTGTGACTTAATTGGCACCAGCTGATTGGTGTTTATGCCTGGAGTATGTCATTCAGAGAAAGCCACGTTAACCTGTTGCTATTTTGAGAGTAGGCAGCTAACTCCAGGGAGAGTTCTGCACTGTGGGATCCATCCACCCTCTACTTTGAGCTGGTCTGTTTTTCAAACCCCACTGTGTAAATCCTCTCTTTCAGGTGATTTACTGTGTTGTGTTAATTTGCACTGTACAGCAAAGGGACCCACTTGTGTGTTCTTTTCCCTATGGTTTATCCCAGGATATTGAAGACAGTTCCTCGTGCTCTACAGTAGGACCATGGCTACCCGTTGTGTGTACTCTTTCTTCCTCCTTTCCTCCCCTCCCCTTCCTACCTTCCTTCCTTCCCCGAGTCTTCGTTGCTATGCGAGGATTTTCTCTAGTTACAGTGGGCAGGGCCTGCCCTCTACTTGTGGTGCACAGACTTCTCCTTTCAGGGGCTTCTCTTGTTGTGGAGCGCTCAGAGGTATAGGCTCAGCAGCTGGGGCACGCTGGGCTTCGTTACTCCAGGGCATGTGGAAACTTCCTGCACCAGGGATCAAACCCGTGTCCCCTGCACTGGTAGGCGGATTCTTAACACCGAGCTATGAGGAAAGTCCCATTGTGTAGATTCTTCAAGGAAAGATAGCAAGAAGCCAAAAAAGACTTCTTGTCAGACTCATCAGCCTCAGAGCCACTCATCCTTAGAAACAGCGCCTCTGGGTTCTAGAAGCCTGCGTGCCTGGCATACCAGACTGCTCTCTCCTCCCTCACAAATAAGGACGTCTAACAGTTCCTTTCCCCAGCCTGTGCCCTAGATTTCTTCCAGTTCTACCAGGAGTGAGGGGCTCGGGCTGAGAGGGTCCTGGATCACAGCTTCCTCCACCCCACCCTGGGGTGAATGCCAGACCCCAAGGAGAACCTTTGGCAGCCCTACCCCACCTTCTACCAGGTACCACCCCCGAGCACTCCCTGGATGCACTCGCCCTGCAGGCGGGCTCGGAGCAGAACCTAGAACTGACGCACATCTGCGAAAAATCGCCCTGCATCTGGGGAGGATGTTATTAATAGAAAGAGTTTTCCCAGGCTGGGAAGACTTAGAAGGCAGAAAGACCGAAAGGAGGCTAAATTAGGAGCAAATGGGGCTAAGTCCTCAGCAATGCTACTGCAGAGAACAAGGGGAAGAGTGTCTCGGGAGGATGCAGAGAATGTTCCTGGAAGACTGTTCTCTTGATGATGTTGGTACCCCTTGAGGGGAGCTCAGGAAACAGCCAAAGGGAAATGAACAGGTGTGGCCATGGAGGAGAGGAGCACTGTTCTGAGTTCAGAGAAGCCACAAAAACCTGATCCTTTGAACAGGCTCCAAGAAATATTAGGAGAGACTTCCCTGGTGGTCCAGTGCTTAAGACTTCCTCTTGCAGTGCAGGGAGTGTGGTCGGGGAGCTAAGATCTCACACCCTACCTCTGGGCCAAAAAACCCAAAACAAAAACAGAAGCAGTGCTGTAACAAATTCAATGAAGACTTTCAAAAATTATCCACTTAAAAAAAATCTTTAAAAAAGTATTTGTTGTTCAGTCACTCAGTCATGTCTGACTCTTTGAGATCCCATAATTCTAGCATACCAGGCTTCCCTGTCCTTTACAATCTCCCAGAGTTTGATCAAACTCATGTCCATTGAATCGGTGGTGCCATCCAACCTTCTCATACTCTGTCACCCCCTTCTCCTCCTGCCTTCAGTCTTTCCCAGCATCACATAAAATATTAGGAGAGCTCTTTGAGGGTGAGACGGAGGAAATCCAGGCAAATTAATGCGTGTGTTGCCGCTGCTCAGTCACTCAGTCATGTTTGACTCTTTTGCGACCCCATGTACTGTAGCCCATCAGGCTCCTCTGTCCATGGGATTTTCCAGGCAAGAATACTGGAGAGGGTTGCCATGCCCTCCTCAAAGAGAACTTCCGTACCCAGGATCAAACCCATGTCTCTTATGTACCCTGCATTGGGAGGCAGATTCTTTACCACTTAGCTACCAGCGAAGCCCCATAATGTGTATGAGAGGTGGTCAGATACTATGGTCTAGGCGGGAGCATCTCCATTTATTAACTAGTAAACTTTTGTAAGGGACTTCCTTGGTGGCTCAGTGGTAAAGACTCTGCCGGCTAACGCAGGAGACTCAGGTTCTATTCCTGGGTCAGGAAGATCTCCTGGAGAAGGAAATGGCAATTCGCTCCAGTATTCTTGCCTGGGAAATCTCATGGACAGAGGAACCTGGCAGGCTACAGTCCATGGGGTCACAAAGTTTTAGACATGACTGAGCAACTAAACAACAACAAGCAAACTTTTGTAAAGAGAAATTTCTCCTTATCAACTCTTGGGTTACCCTGGAGTCATGTTTGTGTTGGAAAAGATAGGATAAAACCTTGATTCAAAATCAGTTTATTCCCTAACATTTTCTAAAAGTAACAGTGAGTGTTTTTGCATCACTGTGAAATCACAGATTCACACACATCTGGTTTTTTTCATTGCAGTTAATATTTTCTTTCTGATACTTAAACTTTCCCACACTTGGCAGGGGCAGCCTTGTTTATATTAGCTCATGGCTCCCAAGTTTAGAATTTTTATATAGTCAAATCTGCCAATCTTTTATGGTCTCTAGGGGGAAGAGTAATTGTGTCACGATATGTTGAAGCATCTGAAGTATGAGAGCCTAGTCACCTATTGAATGAAGGAGTCAGAGCTACATGTCCTATTCAGTAAGATCACTGATATATTTTTAAAGCAAAAAACGTAAGGCTCAGAGTCATACATAGCATCCGAGGCTGTTTAGATAAGCATTACTAAGACTGCGTTTTAAACTAAAGTTATTATGTGTTCTTATAATCATAGGATGGAGAAGGAAATGGCAACCCACTCCAGTGTTCTTGCCTGGAGAATCCCAGGGACGGGGAACCCTGGTGGGCTGCCGTCTATGGGGTCGCACAGAGTCGGACACGACTGAAGTGACTTAGCAGCAGCAGCAGCAGCATAATCATGGGAATGGTTCTGGAGGGACTTCCCTGGCAGTTCAGTGGTTAAGATTCCTCACTTCCAACTGAGGGTTCAATCCTGGTTGGGAAACTAAGATCCCAGGTGCTTCGTGGCACAACCAAAAAAAGAGATAAAGAAATGGTTTTGGAAAGAATCACATCAAAATCTTAATAATGGTTATTTATGGGGCTGGGAGAAGGATTAAAGAGTTCAGCAGAGCTGTGATTTCTCTGTGTTCAGGATGGAAGCCTGGTTGAGGATTCATCAGCATGTATTCCTTTTTTTATTGGGGGTTTTCTTTTTTTTTTTAATGAGTTTTATTGGAACTTCCCTGGTGGTCCAGTGGTTGAGACTCCACGCGTCCACTGCAGGGGGTGTGGGCTGGATCCCGGGTTGCAGAACTAAGATCCCACATACCTCTCAGCAAGGCAAAAAAAAAAAAAAGTTTGGTTTTCAAATTCGGATTTAAAGTTTTGCCTTTGATGAGATCTTATATCTGCAATTACATTTGCAAATGGCTTCAGCATTTGGGGCCAAAAGAAATGAAAAACTGATTGGAATATCTAAATACCTAAGTATATATTAATGTTTATAAAAATATCATATTAAGTCAGACAGAGAAAGACAAATATCATATCATATCACTTACATGTGGAATCTTAAAAAATGATACAAATGAACTTATTTACAAACAGAAATACAGTCACAGATGTAAGAAATAAATTTATGGTAATAGAGGGATCGGGGAGAGGGATAAATTACGAGTTTGGGATTAACATATACACAGTACTGTATATAAAATGGGCTCTCCTGGTGGCTCAGATTGTAAAGAATCTGTATATAAAAAAGGAAAAAAGGATCTACTGTATAGCACAGAGAACAATATTCAATATCTTATAGTAACCTACAATGGAAAAGAATCTGGAAAAGATTATTCAAAGTAACCGAATCACGGTTGGGCAACGAAAACCAACACAACATTGTAAATCAACTATACTTCAATTTAAAAAATGGTTACAGTTTTTTAAAAAATGTAAAACATGTACAATCTCAAGGGAAAAGCATAATGTATCAGAAATAACATGAGTCACGTGTGTGTGCATGTGTGTGTGAGCCGTTTGTAGATTCTAGTCACTTATACACTTCAACTAGCCAAGGGGCCGTGGAAAAGTCGTGTAGCTCCCTTGGCCTAAAAATTAAGTAGATTAGATCACATTCAGGTCAAAGTAAACATCATAACTAGAAATATTGTCACGTTAGTGTGTTATAAAATGCAGGCATCTGAAAAAAAGAAAAATGCGTGTGTTTGTGCTGAGCTGTCAAATTTCTGAAGGCGGCCCTTGGATTGACAGACTGGCGTGAAGAAAGACAATGGGCTTGGCCACCTGGGCTACAGGTCCATCCGAGGCACCTCAGAGATGAGGTAAGCCTCTTTAAGCCTTGGTTTCTTCACCTGAGAAGAGGAACTAATAACCGTCTTTCTTGGCTCACGGAAATGTGGGGGGAAATACAAATGAGGTAATACATATGAAAGTCTCCTGTAATCTGTGAAGCCCCATAAAAATATGAAGCATTGTTCTCTTAATTAGCCTTGAATATTGTTCACACTCGTAAATGTGGCCTTATATGGAAAAGGGCCTTTGCAGATGTAATCAGGTGCAGATGAGGCCACACTGGACCAGAGTCTCCTTATAAAGACCAGGGTGTCCTTGTAAAGGGTGTCCTTATAAAGAGACAGCACTCCCGACTTGAGGGGGAGTTTGTCTCTCATATTTCCTTATGTTCTGGCTTAACTCTTTCAGGGCCCATCACTTCTTACTGATGGTAAGATCGTCCTTCTAAAGATCGCTGGGGATGGTTTTAATGTTATGTCCTTGAAGGTTCTTGGTTCTCCTTTATCAGGCCCTTGTCTATGATTCTACAGCTTAGAATCAAGCCCTTTTAAGAGAGAAGATTTTTTTTTTCCCCGTGCAATGCTTGTTCTTTCATCATATTCCCTATGTGTAATTGAATAATGGCTATTTTCAGAATTTGGAAACCATAATGAAAATAAATAGCTATTCATGGAATCCAACCTCCAAGTTTAAGTTTACAGGAAAATAACTTTTCTGAGAGAGTCACTGTTAGGCTAAATTTTTTTATAACTAGCTGCTCCTTTCAATTCCAAATTACCAAATATTTTGATCAAGATTAAGAATTTACTTTTTTTTTCTTTACTTGATCTTGAAAAGAGTTCTCTTAAATGTTGGGTTCCTGGGAATGGAAAAGCCATGTTTGAGTAGGATGATCTCTTAGTTAAGATCTAAATATTTAATAGGGCTTCCCAGGTGGCTCAGTGGTAAAGAATCTCCCTGCCAAGCAGGAGACGTGGGCTCGATCACTAGGTTGGGAAGATCCCCTGGAGAAGGAAATGGCAACCCACTCCAGTATTCTTGCCTGGAAAATCCCATGGACAGAGGAGCCCAGTGGACTACAGAACATTTAATAAACTGCCAACCTGTTTTTTACCATTTCCTCAGGCTGCCATAAATTATAGAAACAGTTTCTGAGGTCACTGACATTGGTTTTACATTCATCTAACTTCTAAGCCTCTGGACCCTCAAACAAAGGCTAGTTGCTGGGGCCTCATGCTTGGATTATGTCAACAGACACTGAAATTACGGCCAGTAGTCTGCACCACACATAGCCCACAAGAGGAATAGAATGGCAGTGTCAAAGGAATACTGATTCTGTGTTGCTTAGAGCAGATGGAAATGAAATGTATTCAGAGTTCTCCCACACATATGATGGAGGCAAAAATAAAAGATGCCCAAAGCTCATCTGGCAAATCAGACCACATATCAGTGTCTGAAAGGATGAGCTGAACTAACACATATGACAATGGCATATTTTAAAAATCTTGTATATAGGTAGGTATTTAATATATTAGTTTTCATATTAATTAACTATGACACTTGAAAAATTAATTCTCTACAAATATTTAGTGACATTTACACAACTCTCCCATAAGTTACTACATATTTGCCATTTGAACAGGCCTGCAATGATTGAAAGCGTCTTGATCAAATAATTAGGAAAACCTATAATGATAAGTTCCAATAAATTTGAAAATGCAATGAAAGGGATGGCTTATTTTTCAGGGAATGAAAAATACCCATACTGACTCAAAGAGGGAAAGAAAGTATGAAGAGAACAGAAATCAAATTTTAAGACCCAGTCTTGCAGAGATGTTGAAACAGGAGTCTCTTGAAGCCTGCTGACATGACCACGTCACAATCCTTTTTTTTTTTGAGAAACAACTGGGATTTAAAATATATATATAATTATTTATTTATTTTTGGCGGTGCAGGGTCTTTGTTGCTGTTCAGGGTTTTTTTCTAGTTGCAGTGCTCAGGTTTCTCATTTCGGTGGCTTCTCTTGTTGCATAGCACGGGCTGTAGAACACATGGGCACAGAATTGCAGGTCCTGGGCTCTGGAGCACAGACTCAGTAGTTGGAGATTATGCTTGCTTGTCCTTGCCCCTCCACGAATGAAGTGAAAGCATCATCTGTCTCTGGCTCCACTGAAATGCCACTGATGCGGTGAGAACTGGGTCCACCTGGGAGGATGGACTGCCCAGGCCGGTGCTCTGGACAGGTGTTGTGAGCATTGTTCTGCCTGTGGATAAGGACAGTACAACCCTCTGATGACTCTCTTGTTCCATCCTGGAACTTACATCCCCATATAATGAAAAGACGAGGGCTAATCCAAAGCTGTTGTTAATGAGTTTTAATTCATAAAGAGAATTTAGCCTACTCAATATGAAAACACATAATAAAACTATGATAATTAAAACAAAGTCCAATAACATAAAAAGATAAGTAATAGTAAGAATAGATAAATCTAATGTTGGAATGGAATAACAAATACAGAATTTAATTCCAAAGACCTATTTAAGGTTCTTTAACGGCTTTAAACTTTTTTTCCTTGTACTCTGCCAACAATTTTTTAACCACTGTATCAAAAGTTAAAAATGGATTCAGCAATTTCTTTTTCTTATGCTGCTTTTATAGTTCTCTCCTCTAGCCATTCCTGTAGTTCTCAGGAAAAGGGAAGGTTGAAGGGGTTTCCAGTGGCACCATGTCTGGGGAGGAAGGCCAGGGCATCATTCTGCAGGTGGCAGCATATTTGTGGAGGGGGCATCACTGTCTCCTGGGTGTACCTAGGGCATCACTGAGCAGGACACAGGCGCGGCTCCCAGAGCTTTGCCACTGTGATCCAGTCAGTGCAGTTGCCCCTACGTGCCCCGTGATGTTGGTCCAGCAGGGGTGGAGTTGGGGGGAACTCAAACTGGGAAACGCACCTGTGGGAGGTCCTCACTGTGATGTCAAAGGATGTCCTGTCAGCATCCACCTCCTTGACCAAAGTGTGAGCAACTTAGCGCAGGGACCTCCATTCGTTGTTTCGCTACTAGAATTTATCACAGCACATGGCAGATTCTAGACAGTGAATAAATGGTAAATGAATGGATTCTAAGGGTTTCCCAGATGGCGCTAGTGGTAAAGAACCCACCTGCCAATGCAGGAGACATAGGAGACATGATTCGATCCCTGGGTTGGGAAGTTCCCCTGGAGGAGGGCATCGTAACCCACTCTAGTACTCTTGCCTGGAGAATCCCATGGACAGAGGAGTCTGGCGGGCTAAGTCCATGGGGTCACAAAGAGTTGGACATGACTGAAGTGACTTAACACACACGCATGAATAGGTTCAAAGGACCAACTTTTACCAGAATTAGCAGAGATGACGGGACAGAGTCACACTGCATCTTCTCAATGACACAAATAGTGGAATCTCCAGCTTACCTGATACTAACTCTGCCCCTCCACCCCACTTCTCCTTTTGCAGCCAATGGGGTCAGAATGGATGGAGATGCGGAAGCGGCCGGTGTGCACAGCCCAGGAGCCTACAGCCTGCGCCCCCAGCCAGCCTGGAGTAGAGAACCAGGGGTCCAATGCTTGCTGCTTCTGCTGGTGCTGCTGCTGCAGCTGTTCCTGGTAAGCTGGTGGCTTTGTTATGACCTTGGTTCTGATAAGAAAACAGTACCTTGAACAGTGCCAGCTTATGATGATTCAGTAAATGCTTTGTAAGCAACTGCTGTATGGCTGACACTGATGTGGGTTTTGTAAAGGACCACAAAAACAACAAAACAAACAAAAAACCAAGACAAGGGCTTTCCTGGGGGTCCCGGGCTGGGGCTCTGTGCTCCCAATTTGGAGGCCGGGGTTCAATCCCTGGTCTGGGAACTAGATCCCATATGCCTCAGCTGAAAGATCCCGCCTCCTACAGCTAAGCCTGGGGTCAGCCAAGTGAATAAAAACACAAGGTCTTCTCTGGTGGTCCAGTGGTTACGAATCTGCCTGCCGGTGCTGGGGACACGGGTTTATTTCCTGATCTGGGAAGATCCCACACGCCATGGGGCAGCTGAGCCTGAAAACCACAATTACTGAATCCCATGGACTCTAAGGTCCCCAATAAAGCAACTACTGAGCTTGTGTGTCTCAACTACTGAAGCCCGTGCACCTAGAATCCATGCTTCACAACAGGAGAAGCCACCACAGTAAGAAGCCCACACCCACTGCAACTTGACAAAAAGCCAGCTTAGCAACAAAGACCTAGCACTGCTAAATTTTTAAAAATAAATAAATATTAAGGAGAAAAAAAAAACAAGACAAGGCTGCATCCTAGCTCTGAACGGACAAAATAAAGTCCCTGAAATCAGGCTAACTAATATATATCAAATGTCTGAAGAACAATCTAAGCTAGCTGATAGTTGAATGTTAATATCTGGGCAAAAATGCCTAGATTTGCCTAGATTGTCAAAAAGGAGTGCTCAAGGCCCTCTACTTAGAGATAAAGAGTTTTTGGAGGAGTTACAATTTAACCTGGGTCTTAAAGATTAGGGTTATGAAAGAGCATGAGCCTGCATTTTATATTCTGCTGCTTCTGTTCTATTAATATTGTTTTTAATAAAGAAAATTATTAAAATTTATGCTGGACAGAGAGAGGAAAAGCTAAAAATATAGGCTAACTTACTGGAAGAGGACGATAACACATTCATTGCTTAAAAAAAGAGAAAAGACTGTTTGAGTCACTGCTGAAGATCTGGAGAAAGGGGTATGATTTACACTCAGAAATCACATGGGCATTAGATTGCATCTCTGAAATCTTGTATATGAAACATACCTCATACCAACCAAATGTGTGTATAGCTTTAGTCAATGAAACCATTGTAATGTACTTGGGCTTGACTGCAAGTTCGACCCAGACCGTGCAGAAGAAGAAACCCTGGGATAGATCAGTGACAGAATCACACGAAGTGATGAGGGGAGCTGAAGGTTGAAAATGGAAAGTCCAAGACAGTTTGTATGGTCTGCTCCTGCTTGCCTCAGGCTGGCATTAATTTCCAAGAAGCTCCACTCTGGTGGGTAGGCCTAGAAGGGCAACCCTCCGAGGACAGATGGAACCCAATGCTGGGAGGTCTGTCTATTCGGGACAGAACCCCAGACTCTGGTGGGAATACAGGGCTAAGCGGCCTGGCATTCGAGGCAAGCCTTCAGCTCTAAGAAGGAGTCTAGAGGACCCAGCAGGGGACTGGAGGAAAGGGTGTGTTGGCAGCCCCTGCACCACGCGTGTCCAGGACCCCCTAGTGGGAAGGAGACCCACCAGTGGAGAAGAGACCACATTTAAGCCCCTTTTTCTGCAGTTTTCACTCTGCTCATCAGACTCAATGAGATGGTACCTGAAAGATGCTCAGAGATGTCCCCATGAAGGTGGAATGACGCTGGCATTTATCCTATCTATCCAGTCCCTGATCTGCTGCCTTGGGAGGCATAGGAGGCAGGATCATGGCCTGAATAAAGTCTGGGACTGATGGTGTGTGTGTAGCGGCAGGTGGTGGCGGGCCCCAAAACAGGCTCCTCCTACTAGTAACAACTATGATGAATAAAATATAAATCCATGCCTGGACATCATCATCACAGCCAGTAACCAAGTATTATGTGGTATGTGCGTCTGTGAAAGATGAGAGCAATGTCTTCAAAGTATGGGAACAAAGTAACAGAAAATTTAGTCAAATTATAACTCAAGAAGATGTCTCCAAAGAAGATGGACAAATAGCTGGTAAATACTTGAAAAGATGCTCAGTGTCATGGGTCATTAGCAAAATGCAAATCAGACACACAGCATGATACCTTTTGTACCCACTTACGTGGCTAGAATTAGAAAGACGGACAATAGTAAGGGCTGGTCTGAGTGTGGAGGAACTGGAGCCCGCCAGCACTGCTGGTGGGAACGTGACACGGTGCAGCTGCTTTGGAGGAGAACAGTGTGGGACTTCCTCAAAATGTTAAAAATAGAGTCATCATGTGACAATATTTCCACTCCTGAGTGTCTACTCAGGAGAAACAAAAACATACATCCACACAAAATGACTACAAATAGCCCCAAAGTGCATACAACCTAACTGTTCATTTGTTTTACAAAAAGCATTATTATTCTAAATGTCAACTGTCCCTCATTCATGTAGACCAGAGTATTATATATATAATTTATTTTGCTAATACTTGCTTGTCATACTTTTGGTTTTCTTAAGAAAACAAAGAGTCATTTGTGTCAAGAAAACAAGGAACTTGTTACTTGATACAGAATGATATCAACCCTCATGTGTACATCTCCTTTCATGCAGTCTCACCGTAAGAAACCAGGAGGAACAAAGACTTAGAAGGACTTCCTATGAAGTCAGAACAGAAGACCTTCCCACCTGTGAAGAAAGGTAAAATCTCATAGTGTTTAGCTTGCTGAATTGACAGAAATGGCAGCCTTACTATTTTAAATTTCTTATTTTTTCTTCTTCCAATTTTTTTTTTGAGATATAGTTGACATCCAGCACTGTATAATCCTACGTTATACAACGTAAATATTTAACTTGCATACGTCATGAAATGATGATCACAGTAAGTTTAGTGAACATCTATCATCCCATGGATGCCCAGCTGGAATATTTTGATGTTTTGCATTATATGTGTCACTAGAATAGTTTCTCTAACTGCAGGTTAATATCAAATCATAATGTTGCACCACATTTTCACTCTGCACAATTCCTTTTAATTATTATTTTTTTTAATTAAAAAACATGTTTTGAGCACATTGCATGTGGGATCTTAGTCCCCTGACCAGGGATTGAACCCATACCTGTGCTCCCTGCATTGTGAGTTTGGAGTCTTAACCACTGGACCACCAGGGAAATCCCAGCAGATTCCTTTCAATTTATTGTGTGACAGGGAGAAAAGTCAGTGCCATTATTAATCTAATGCCTGTTAATCACAAATATAAATTGATGCTTCTTGGCAAAACGTGATATATTTTATTTTTATGTGATTCACCTTTTTAAATAAAAGAACATAATGAAATACACATTATGTTGAGGTTCAGGAAAATTTTAAAGGTCCATTTTCTCTTAACTCTTATACTTTAGCTAACATTATTTTTTGAAGTTTTTTTTTAAAGTTGGAAAAAAACATATAAATTACTTTCCATAATGCCAAATTTTAAAGTGTCTTTTTCTTCCTGTATTATCAATGGACTTATTTTCACTTATTGACTCATACCTTTTCTGCATGTGTCTGTCTGTATCCAAATCCCCCTTTTTGTAAGAATACCAGTTATACTGAATGAGGACCCTCCCCAATGACCGCATCTTAACTTGGTTAAATCGGCAGAGATCCTACTTCTAACACAAGGTCCAGGGTCAGGACTTCACCATCTCTTTTTTAGGAGACACAATTCAATCCATGCATCTCTTTTTTAGGAGACACAATTCAATCCACGCTCATATTTTTGCTGAAGGCTTTAGGAATGAGGACAAGTCTTTCTCAGCCTGAAAGGGCCTATGTGCACATTTTCATTCTCAGAGGGAAAAAGACATCTGTCCAGGGCTGAATTCCCATCAGCTCCCTATCCCTCAGCTCCCCACACCCCTTTCTCCCACCCCCAGCCCGGGTCCCACCCTGGAGGAGGCCAGTGCCTGGGCGCAGTCCTTCGACAAGCTCATGCTCACGCCTGCGGGCAGGAACGCCTTCCGGGAGTTTCTGCGGACGGAGTTCAGCGAGGAGAACATGCTCTTCTGGATGGCGTGCGAGGAGCTGAAGAAAGAAGCAAATAAAGCCATGATTGAAGAGAAAGCGAGGGTCATATACGAAGACTACATTTCTATTCTCTCTCCTAAGGAGGTAGGTGCCCACCAGAGGTCGAGGCCATGGACACAAAGGACCCCTTCAGTGTCTGGTCACCCAGCCCGGTTACCGCTGCTCCAGAATATGGAACCCCCTGCCCCCTACTCATCATAGGCTTGGGCAGTGGTCCCACCAATGGGTGCCAAGTGCGCTTGCTGCTGCTGCTGCTAAGTTGCTTTAGTTGTGTCCGACTCTATGCGACCCCATAGACAGCCGCCCACCAGGCTCCACCGTCCCTGGGATTCTCCAGGCAAGAACACTGGAGTGGGTTGCCATTTCCTTCTCCAATGTGTGAAAGTGAAAAGTGAGAGTGAAGTCGCTCAGTCATGTCTGACTCTTAGCGACTCCATGGACTGCAGCCCACCAGGCTCCTCCATCCATGGGATTTTCCAGGCAAGAGTACTGGAGTGGGGTGCCATTGCCTTCTCTGAAGTGCCCTTGAAAATCTGTGAAAGATTGTGAGCATTTTCCTGGGGAAAGTGGGTGTAACTTTCATCAGATTCTCTAGAAGGAGGTGCTTTTGTGGATGGCTGTAAACACTGCTATGGAGGAAGGACCTGCTGCTGCTAAGTCACGTCGGTTGTATCTGACTTTGTGCTACCCCACAGATGGTAGCCCACTAGGCTCCTCCGTCCCTGGGATTCTCTAGGCAGGAACACTGGAGGGGGTTGCCATTTCCTTCTCCAGTGCATGAAAGTGAAAAGTTAAAGTGAAGTCACTCAGTCACGTCTGACTCTTAGCAACTGCAATGGACTGGAGCCTATCAGGCTCCTCCATCCATGGGATTTTCCAGGCAAGAGTACTGGAGTGGGGTGCCAGTGCCTTCTCCAGGGAGATGGAGAGGGTGGAACAAATTGAGAGAGTAGCATGGAAACATATATATATATATATATATATATATATATTATCATGTGTAATAGATAGCCAGTGGGAATTTGCTGTGTGACACAGGGAGCTCAACCCAGTGCTCTGTGACCACCTCGAGGGGTGGGATGGGGAGGGAGACGGGGAGGAGGTTCAAGAGGAAGGGGACATAAGTATACCTGTGGCTGATTCCTGTTGATGTTTGGCAGAAACCAACACAATACCACAAAGCAATTATCCTTCAATTAAAAATAAATAAAATTTTTTTAAAAAAGAAATACAACCCCCATAAGCATCACTTTACTAGCATCGCCGAGAACTCATAGGAGATGCAGATTCTCACCATCACCCAGATCCACTGAGCCAGAAGCTCTGCAGGGGCCCCACCTGGTTTAACCAACCCACCAGGGGCTTCCAACGCCTCTGAAGTTTGGCACCCCTGTTCTCTGTTCAGTTCCTCCTTTGGCAGCTTAGCACTGGGGATGACCTTTCTTGGTTGGGATTTTTAAAAAGCCAAACAAGCTGTGGGAGTCGGGGGTGAATGTCCAGAGGGGACCATGTCTGACGAGCCTGGTGTTTCCCCCGCCTCCGCCAGGTCAGCCTGGACTCACGCGTGCGGGAGACCATCAACAGGAGCATGGCCGAGCCCTCCCGGAACATCTTCGATGACGCCCAGCTGCAGATCTACACGCTGATGCACAGGGACTCATACCCCCGCTTCATGAACTCTGCTCTCTACAAAGACCTGCTCCGGTCCTTATCCGAGAAAGCAGTGGAAGCCTAGGATATCAAAGATATTTATTATTAATAGAATAATCCAAGAACTCGTGGGCTCCGTCTAGGACAGGCACTTTAGAGGCGGTAGTGTCTTCTGCTGGTCGTGCTCGGGCTGTTTTAATAACAGATGCTTTCTTCTGCAGAAAACTGATACATTCACCAAGAAAACTGCAGCCACCTTTCCTGATCCATTTGGAAAGACTGGGGTATGGCTGTGTAGAGAGGTTGTGTAGTTACATTTATGGTGACAGTAATGTGTTCTCAAGTGACAAAGGATACACAAGAAGATGCCACATTGCCTTCAAAGGGTACATCATGGGAACAAACAGGACCCAGATTCCCATTTTATAAAAATGTGACTGCTATTTGTAAAATTGGTACCCTGCTGTATCTTAGGATACATGTATGTGTTGCTAAATGCGTAAATGTTCATGTGTATCTTACATGGTTGACGTAAACTGCTGTGCTCTTAACTGGATCAGCTTCAAAAGTTTGGTAAGAGAAGCAGTGTTTAGAAAATCCTTTTGTTGACAAGTTACCTTTATTTTTTATTACCAGAGCCTGCCAACCTAAAGAATGAATTTTCAGTTTAGTGGTATTCATCACAAACATTCAAATAAGCATATTTCCTTTTTTAGTACTGAAAGAAACATGGGCATTTTCACTCTAAAAAAATAAAGCACAAGAGTTTTATCTCAGCCTTTTTTTGTACATGTAACTATTTGAGAAACAGATGGGGAAACAGTGTCAGACTTTATTTTTGGGGGGCTCCAAAATCATGGCAGATGGTGATTGCAGCCACGAAATTGAAAGAGGCTTACTCTCTTGGAAGAAGGGTTATGACAACCTAGACAGCATATTCAAAAGCAGAGACATTACTTTGCCAACAAAGGTCCGTCTAGTCAAGGCTATGGTTTTTCCAGTAGTCATGTATGGATACGAGAGTTGGACTGTGAAGAAAGCTGAGTGCTGAAGAATTGATGCTTTTGAACTGTGGTGTTGGAGAGTCCTTGGACTGCAAGGAGATCCAACCAGTCCATTGTAAAGGAGATTAATCCTGGATGTTCTTTGGAAGGAATGATGCTAAAGCTGAAACTCCAGTACTTTGGCCACCTCATGCGAAGAGTTGACTCATTGGAAAGGACTCTGATGCTGGGAAGGATTGGGGGCAGGAGGAGAAGGGGATGACAGAGGATGAGATGGCTGGATGGCATCACTGACTCGATGGACGTGAGTTTGAGTGAACTCCGGAAGTTGGTGATGGACAGGGAGGCCTGGCGTGCTGTAATTCATGGGGTCGCAAAGAGTCGGACATGACTGAGCAACTGAACTGAACTGAAGATTAACTAAATACAGACACACTCAAGATTCTCTTTTAGTTCCCAGACCAGGAGTTCATCTTTAGAGCCCACTGTTTCTATCACAAGTGAACAGAATAAATTCAAGCTCACAGGTGAAAATACAGCCTTACAGATCTAAACCATCACTATAACGAGTGGGGAAGAAATGCATCCAGAACGTAATTCGCATGAAGCTCAGTCAGTAAAGAACCTGTATGCAATGCAGGAGACCCAGGTTCAACCCCTGGGTCAGGAAGATTCCCTGGGGAAGGAAATGGCAACCCCCTCCAGTATTCTTCTTGCCTGGAGAATCTGACGGACAGAGAAGCCTGAGGTCACAAAGGGTCGGACACAGCTTAGCGACTGAACCACATTTGCGCCTCAGCCTTCACAGGATGGCCTTTCTCTTGGTCACCCGCTCCTTGGCCCTTCAGTCTGAAGATTTCTTCGTTATACTCTTCAAGCCCCTGGTCCTCATTAGCAAACACCTCCCCTCCTCCTTTACTGTGACCATGGCGCCCCCAAGCCTCCATCGTCCTGACGACCTATACATCCGTGTGGACCAGCATCCATGCCCTCTCCTGAGCCCAGCCCCACTGAAGGTGCTCTTTCCCCCTTTCCAAGACGTTAAACCCTCTCGTGTCCTTTTTTGTTGTTGTTACAGTTGATTTACAGTGTTGATTGATTTCTGCTGCACAGCAAAGTGATTCAGTTGATTCCGTTTTAGGTATATTCTTTTTCACTATGGTTTATCCAGATGTGAGAGTTGGACCATAGAGAAGGCTGAGCACCAAAGAATTGATGCTTTCAAACTGTGGTGCTGGAGAAGACTCTTGAGTGTCCCTTGGATAGCAAGGAGGTCAAACCAGTCAATCCTAAAGGAAATCAACCCTGAATATTCATTGGAAACACTGATGCTATACTGAAGCTTCAGCTTCAGTCATCTGGCCACCTGATGTGAAGACCTGACTCACTGGAAAAGACCCTGATACTGGGAAGGATTGAGGGCAGAAGGGGGCGGCAGAGGATGAGATGGTTGGATGGCATCACTGACTCAGTGGACATGAGTTTGAGCAAGCTCTGGGAGATGGTGAAGGACAGGGAAGCCTGGCATATGTGAAGTCACAAAGAGTTGGACAGGACTTAGCGACTGAACAACAAATGGTTTATCCCAGCATGTTGAATATAGAGTTCCCTGAGCTCTACAATGGGATCTCATTGCTCATCCTTCCTATATAATGATAGTTTGCATCTTGATTCAGACTCCATCTCCTAGGGTCTCATTTTTCTCCTCAGACAGAGAGGATGTCTTAGGGATCGAGGCATCGACACTGCCCTGCAGCCACTTACACCCAAGTAAGGACGACAGATGTGTGGGGCAGAGACAGCAGCAGCCGTGAATACTGGTCCAGAGGAGCTGAGCTCTGGAAGCCCTCTAGGCGACAGGGAGCTTGTGAAGATGACCCAAGCTCCTGCCAGGCTCTGGTCCACTCCTTCTCACCTGGGAACCTGGTACTGGCTGACAGCACCAAGAATTCCCCAGGGGAGCAGCCTCACATCCAAGTGCTATCCTGCTCTGAGCCCGCCCACCTGGCCCTCACAATCCATGTGCCGCCCACCCTAAGCTCCTCCCTGGGTTCACTTGAGCTCCTCTTCCATTTCTTCCAGAAGTGTCAGTTGTGTCTGACTCTTTGCAACCCCTTGGACTGTAGCCCACCAGGCTCCCTTGTCCATGGGGTTCTCCAGGCAAGAATACTGGAGTGGGTTGCCATGCCCTCCTCCAGGGGATCTTGCTGACTCAGGGACTGAATGTCCATTTCCTGCATTGCAAGCAGATTCTTTACTGTCTGCATCAACAGGGAAGCCCACCATGAACAAATCCAGTGTGTGAATCTGTAGGGTCATCTGTGTACATGAAACAATCCTGAGATAAAATCAGCCTGCTATTAACCTGGGACTTCAATGCTTCTTCTGGATCAAAAACACTTCTGTAGTTTAACTGGAAATCTTAGCAGTGTTCCCACAGGTTTTGATGTTGTATTATCTTTTACTTAGAATCATGCATTTACTTTGAACTCAAGTATTCATCCTAAACCATTTAATATGAAAACATCTTTCTTTTTTCAGTTGCTTGTTATAGAAATCTATTTTAAACTAGCATAAAGTAAATGTACCGGCTTCCATTGGCAGAAGTCCAGGGTAGTTGTAATGCCTGCACCTACCTGACCTCCCTTCCCTTAACTTCCCTTGGCTCATCACACAGAGGGTCTCTGCACACAGCGGATAGAAGTACAGGAAGCCCGGGGCAGCTCCTCCTGGCTCAGCTTGTCCAGTGGAAGCATTTATCTATCATCCCACCTTTCATACAGTAACCCCAGGGAGGAGCACAGGTGAGGTGGGGCGGAACACTGGCAGACCCAGCAGGGTCACATGCGGATGAGGTATCCGTTAAATGAACCAGATGTTTGGGAACTAGCGCTAGAGAGACAAGAGATACAGCAATGCTCTCCCTTCCCAGGGCTCTCACAATTCTGCTTTTTTATCAGCTACACCTTCTAACAGCATTATTACAAAGGTAACTTGGGTACACACTGTCAGCTGCATATGAGTAGAAAAGCCCTTTCGTGTCATAGCAGCTGTCTTCCAGTTAGGGAAACACCTGGGCTAATTTAATCAGACTCTATGGCACATCATATATGAAATGTTGTTTCTCTCTGCAGTTGGGGCCATTAAGGAAAAAAAAATAATTAGCTGTCTTTTTATAGCACTGGGGAGAGGAAATCAGAACAAGTCATTGGAGGCAGTCATCTCTGCTCTAATCTTCCATCCACCACTTAGATAAACAAGCACCAGAGTACACAGGTTGATTTGAATAAAAATTTTAATAATAAACCTGTTGCATCACTTTGCAGAACCGGAGTGCCAGAAGAGACCTCACAAGGCTGGAGCTTGTTACTTCTTCCTGGAACTGAGTCCACAATATTGCTGGCACTGGCTACCTGCCCTCTCCCAGGTCCACAGTCGTGGGACAGCCTGCATGGCTCAGCTCCCCTAGTCGAGCTATAACACAAACAGAAGCAAGAAAACTATTCCATGAGCCCCCACTGGGCGCCCCCATTCTCCGAGGTGCTGTACACAGAAGTGAACAAGTTGCTCAGAAACGCATGGGCTCCACCTTCCCCTACTCACAGCTGCTGCACTGGACTGGTTTCACTTGTGTCATTCATCCTAGGAACTACGTAGTGGGTGAGGGGAGCCCCCACAACCAGCTTGACCTAGGAACTTGTCAGGCAGTACCTCTGTCCTACTCACTATGAAGTAGCATCTTCACTATTGGCACTTTGCTTACTTCTGAAACTTGGAGGAACACGTGGATTTTTACATCAGTGACTATTCACCTTACATTTCCTGATGGGACATTCTTGTTTCACTTTTCGGCTGTATCCTATGGCATATGGGATCTTAATTTTCTTACCAGGGACCAAACCTACATCTCCTGCAGTGGAAGGTTAAGTCTTGACCACTGGACCACCAGGGAAGTCCCTCAATTCTTCTTGAATGGCTAATTTTCTACATACAGCTAACTGGGGTGAAGGTGGAGGGCTGCAGGGGGCAGGAAAGAGTAACTGCTGACTAAAATTCCTTAAATCTCATCACTTTGTTGTTTTTGATACCTCAAATCCCCAAATTATGCTTTGAACTAGAGGCAATCACTGTGGAAGTCTGTTAATACTTTAAACGTTCCATCTGTGAGACATGTAGATTTTGACACACGTTGTGTTTGTGTGTGTCAGAACTCTTGCCATGGCTTCCCAACACTTACATGAACACTATTACTCTTAGGGGAGCAGGAAAACCAAGGTGGTGATTTTCTGCCTTCTGGGGATGGTTCTTCATTAACTGTCACTACATCTAACTTTATGATCCAACTCTCTTATCTGTATGGGACTACTGGAAAAAAATATAGCTTTGACTATATGGGACTTTTGCCAGAAAAGTGATGTCTCAGCTTTCAATAATATTCTGTCTAGGTTTGTCATAGCTTTCCTGTGAGAGTTGGACCATGAAGAAGGCTGAGCTCCAAAGAATTGATGCTTTCGAATTGTGGTGCTGAAGAAGACTCTTGAGAGTCCCTTAAATAGCAAGATCAAACCAGTCAATCTAAAGGAAATAAACCCTGAATATTCATTAGAACTGACACTGAAGTGGCAATACTTTGGCTGCCTGATACAAACAGCCAACTCATTGGAAAAGACCCTGATGCTGGGAAAGACTGAAGGCAGGAGAAGGGTGACAAGAGGATGAAATGGTTGGACTGCATCACTGACTCAATGGACATAAATTTGTGCAAACTCTGGGAGATAGTGAAGAACAGGGAAGTCTGGCATGCTGCAGTCCATGGGGTCACAAAGGGTTGGACACAACTTGGCGACTGAGCAAAATCTTAGTTCCTCCATGTTAATTTAATACAGTTGCTTTGTCCTAGAAATAGACATTATGATATTACCCTTGAGAACTGTTTACTTCCGGTTACTTTATAACTGGCTGGCGTTTTCCAATCTAAGACTCCCTGTTTGTTTTTTCATGTCACACTGAGTGCACACATAGGATGCACGCGTGTACTCTGCTCTGAACCAGCCTGAATCCCTCTCCGGGGTCCAGGGAGGAGACAACAAACGCACTCTGCACCACTGCTCGATGCTGGTCCCTTCACACCTACAACCAGGCAACCATTAGTTAAACTGCACTTTAAAAACACCTTAATAGTTGGGAAAGGAGAACTTTTTAAACAAAAAATAAAAAGTATAGATATCCAAATAAAATGACAAAATGTGATACATGTTTAATAACAAGAAACTTTATTGAATTACAAATTTAAAAATGGCTCACTTAAAAGTGGGATTATTTTAATCTTCTTACACTCATTCTTTCAAAAATTCATGTTATTTTCCAAGTGATAAAAGGTTACTCTGTGACCTGACAAAGTGGAGTTGGGATGGCACCAGTGGCCAATTCTTACAAGTGGGGTTTTCATGTGGACTTCTGGATGTTTTCTCTACTGCATCAAACTGACCTGCGGTGAGCAGTGGGGAAAGGGAGGGAGGAGGGGCGTGCAAGCTGGTGCTGAAGTCTTTCCATAGGGGTTGGAGAGTGGAGATGGAGCAGGATGAGATGTGGTCCTCGTAACGGGATTCAAGATGTGCTACAGCCAATGTGAGATCATTCTTCCTTATTCCCAACCAAGCAGATGGCACACACTTAACTGCAAGGTCCGTCCATAAACGTGGGCCATGTTATAGCCCACGCGCTCATCTGTCCCTCAGCCTTACTCTTGTGTAACAGAGGCAGCAATTCAGTTAGGACAGAAATGTGCTCCATCAGTTTCCATATGGAAAGACCACAGGTTAATCATCTATATGAGCCTTAAAGTCCTCAAGTCTGGACAGATTTCCAAATCAAAGTCAAGTTAGGAACTGTTCACAAGAACCACACTATTTTAAAATGCTAACATCTTCCTCCCAGTGTGTCTTTCTACAAAAGGTAAAAATGGTCCAAACTTTCCACTCTTTGCCTGTCTGGGATTTATGAAAAGCATACCAAATTACGACAGTGTTCTGCAAAACTAAAATACACTACAAAGTCAAACAGGTAAATAAACAACAAACCAAAGTGATTTCAACAAAGTCAAGTCATATTTCCAAAAGCTAAAATCTATTAAGAACAAGTAATACACATGTACAAGAAATTACAAGAAATTAGGATCACAGTTAGTTACAAATGCAAAATAATATCTAATTATCCCAGACTTGTGAACAGAATAATTAAAATCAATTTCATATGCTAGTTCAAATATTATATACAATTTAGATAAGCTGGTCAAGTATTACTTGAATACACACCATGTCTGATAAACTTATAATTACACTGCCTCTTATCCTTTTTTAATATTTGCAGGTACATGCCAATATAGAAAAAAAATGTAATTTCCACTTGTGTGTTAACTGAGAAGAGTAACATTCTACTGTGTATGTTTTTTATTGTAAAAAAGTTGTTACATTTTCTTTTAAGAAGAAAAAAAAGGTAAAAATTAACTGCCAAAAGTTTGTAAAAAAAAGAAAAAAAAGTTTTGAAACAGATACCATTATGTGGTCTCCCTACTGACCTGAAACTACAGAAGGCGTTTAAGGAAGGGACACTATGTCAAAACCAGAGACTAACCCAAGGGAGGCAAGTTACTTTAAAAATCTGATTTGCAGGAAAACTAGCTAGTTGACCTAGTCTTTAAAGCTAATTACAAAATCCATCTTCTTAATGGTCCAGATGTTTTGCCAATNCCTACTGACCTGAAACTACAGAAGGCGTTTAAGGAAGGGACACTATGTCAAAACCAGAGACTAACCCAAGGGAGGCAAGTTACTTTAAAAATCTGATTTGCAGGAAAACTAGCTAGTTGACCTAGTCTTTAAAGCTAATTACAAAATCCATCTTCTTAATGGTCCAGATGTTTTGCCAATGCTTCCAACTCAACAGAACTGTCAAAAAAGAAGAAATATTTTGTGAGACCTTTAAATACAGGCAATGGGGTGTACCTCCTTCCCCTGTTCAACACAGCATACACATGACACTGCTAAAGAAAGAGGCATTTTTTAAAAATATGCTGTATTTTCCAGACATGAACAGTCACCTATATTGTGTTTGACTCTTCCAATTTAGAATTGCTAAGCATACATAAAGAAATAGTATAAAATATTTTCTTATTAAGCACTTCTCTCCTTAATTCTTAGGTTAAAAAAATTAATTCCAAACTTGAACTTTCAGAGTAAGCCACCATAGGCATTAGCTTTCTACATTACATTGAATTTTCTTAAATCCAACAGGAACTATGTCAGCACTTTGCAGCAAACTGCCTGTATTCAATACAAACTGATATACCCAGTCTTCCTCCTCCTCATGATGCTAAACAAATCCAGGAAAGCACTGGAAAAACCAGGTTTGCCCAACAGGATTGAACAGCAAGCATGAACATCTCTCCCATAGACCAGTTAAAGAAATTGCCAGCTCCAGACAGGAGACACTACTTCAAGCCACGAAGACACTGTCAGCACCATAACCTCCAGGCCCAAGAACAGAATCTGTGTGTGTAATGAAACGGGCACTGGCCCCACCCCTGGAACGCTGCTGGAGCCCTCTGCCCACTGTCTTTTTTGTTCACTTCTGATTTCAGGAAATGCTTTAACCTCTGTGACTGTTTTAAAGTAAGGAAAAGTCTAAGGTAATAACTTGAAAAGAAGCTTGTAGAATTTTCACACACACACACAAAACTAATCACAAATAGAAAGCATTTTTGGAGCATCAACAATGACCAGGCACTTTTAAGTCTGTCATTTCTACTACTCAGTATGACCTGTAATGCGGGTCTTATTTATATTTGTCTGTGAGAATATCACAGTTCAGCAACAATAAGGGGCAAAGGAGCCCAAAGCATGTCTGGCTCCAAAGCCCACCTTCCTCCCGTGGGAGCCCCCAGTCACAGACTCCTAGCGTCCCCACCTCTGTTTTAGGTGTGATGTTTCTGTGGCTCACAGAAATCACTGAAGAATGGATCATTCATGTAACATTATTTGCCTGTGTGGGGCTAATTTAGCAGAACACAGACAACACAAAAGAAGGCTTCGTGAGAAGCCTACCAGATCATGGCAGTGCTCATACGGATTTCCTAGAATAAACACTGAAGCCAGTGGGCTGGATTTCAACGAGGTACAGCAATTTTTCCAGGATAAACATCTATGCAACCATACACACATGTACGCGTTCCGGAAGAACAAGCATGGGAGCACTTGAAAGGACAGCGTGTGCACAGGATGGCGACACAGGAGCTACACCTCTAAGATCCAACCTTGACTCCTGCACCAAGATCACGCAGAGGGCAGTGTCCGAAGTCACTGTCTAGTTCTGGCAGAGTACCAAATAGTGTGATCCACGACAGATGCCAGCCCTGGCCTCCCCAGCATGGGGCAGTGTGAGCATAGGACACACGGGACAGCCCCCAGAGAAGACCCAGCGTAATCACCCCAGGGAGAAACCACCCCACAGAGCCAGGTGAAATGGGAAACCCCCGGGCGCCCTACCTTCCACCGGTTTCCACACTCATTGCAGACGACAAACGTTGTCATGGGTTCATCAGCACTCCGCGTTTGTACCTATGGCAAAGTTGGGTGAAAAACACTGCTTTTCACAATACTACAGAAAATCCAACCTAAATTAGAATATCCTACATCAACTACAATGGTAGCATAATAAAATGTGTAACAGTCTTAAACAAGCTATTAACAAATTAGCGAAATAATAAGGAAAGAAAAAACATTTCCAAACAAAACTCCTTGTCTTCTCATCTTTACCCCAGATAAGTGGGAAAATCATCTAAACTCACACATTATACTACTGATAAATGGCTAACAAATATGAAAAATTTTCATCATAAGAAGCACAGAAATACTAATTAAAAGACCTCTCAGTTTTCTTACAAATTCGCAAAAACGTAANGGAAATGCTTTAACCTCTGTGACTGTTTTAAAGTAAGGAAAAGTCTAAGGTAATAACTTGAAAAGAAGCTTGTAGAATTTTCACACACACACACAAAACTAATCACAAATAGAAAGCATTTTTGGAGCATCAACAATGACCAGGCACTTTTAAGTCTGTCATTTCTACTACTCAGTATGACCTGTAATGCGGGTCTTATTTATATTTGTCTGTGAGAATATCACAGTTCAGCAACAATAAGGGGCAAAGGAGCCCAAAGCATGTCTGGCTCCAAAGCCCACCTTCCTCCCGTGGGAGCCCCCAGTCACAGACTCCTAGCGTCCCCACCTCTGTTTTAGGTGTGATGTTTCTGTGGCTCACAGAAATCACTGAAGAATGGATCATTCATGTAACATTATTTGCCTGTGTGGGGCTAATTTAGCAGAACACAGACAACACAAAAGAAGGCTTCGTGAGAAGCCTACCAGATCATGGCAGTGCTCATCCGGATTTCCTAGAATAAACACTGAAGCCAGTGGGCTGGATTTCAACGAGGTACAGCAATTTTTCCAGGATAAACATCTATGCAACCATACACACATGTACGCGTTCCGGAAGAACAAGCATGGGAGCACTTGAAAGGACAGCGTGTGCACAGGATGGCGACACAGTAGCTACACCTCTAAGATCCAACCTTGACTCCTGCACCAAGATCACGCAGAGGGCAGTGTCCGAAGTCACTGTCTAGTTCTGGCAGAGTACCAAATAGTGTGATCCACGACAGATGCCAGCCCTGGCCTCCCCAGCATGGGGCAGTGTGAGCATAGGACACACGGGACAGCCCCCAGAGAAGACCCAGCGTAATCACCCCAGGGAGAAACCACCCCACAGAGCCAGGTGAAATGGGAAACCCCCGGGCGCCCTACCTTCCACCGGTTTCCACACTCATTGCAGACGACAAACGTTGTCATGGGTTCATCAGCACTCCGCGTTTGTACCTATGGCAAAGTTGGGTGAAAAACACCTCTTTTCACAATACTACAGAAAATCCAACCTAAATTAGAATATCCTACATCAACTACAATGGTAGCATAATAAAATGTGTAACAGTCTTAAACAAGCTATTAACAAATTAGCGAAATAATAAGGAAAGAAAAAACATTTCCAAACAAAACTCCTTGTCTTCTCATCTTTACCCCAGATAAGTGGGAAAATCATCTAAACTCACACATTATACTACTGATAAATGGCTAACAAATATGAAAAATTTTCATCATAAGAAGCACAGAAATACTAATTAAAAGACCTCTCAGTTTTCTTACAAATTCGCAAAAACGTAAAAATTACAAATACTTCATTCTGACAAAAACTGCCAAAACCTTTCTGAAAGTCAGACAGCAACAAGAGCCCTCAATACCCATCCTCTGTGACTGAGGAACTTGACATCTGCTCTAATATGACTGTAACTAGAAACACAAAGTTATTTTGATGTTTTGAGAGAAATCTCAAGTATAAGGATACATTCTTAATAGTAACATATCCAGCTAACTGAAAATAAGTTGATATTTGTCTTGAAACAGGAGTTGTAAGCCTCTTAGTACGAAAGTCCATCTATTAATAGTCACAAACCTGGGTGTAAGTACAGTTCTTCTTTTTACATTTGCCGCATGTGAATAAGTCCGTCTGGGTCCCACCCGTCTTGGCCATCTGATGCTCTCTGATGGCTTCTTTGGTCAAGTTTTTCCGCATCTCTTTGAGCTCATCACTAGCCATCTCCTATCACAAGGACAGCAATACCACCCAGTTACAGGCACTTTCTATACACATGCAGAATGCTGTTTATGCTCCAACAGTTAAACAACAGGATCAAAATCAACTTTTAAAGTTTTGAAAGTGAAATATCATATTTTTCCTGAAAGGACTCATCAGTTTGTTTACTCTTACATTTTTCCCAAACACTCAGAAGTCTGTTCCGGGAGCCAGCGTGAGGAATCCCACCCATGGCAAAGGTCATGAGGAAGGAAGCCTGACAAAACGCAAAGGCGTGATCTGGCTTCAGGGGTTCGGGTTTTCCTGAACATCTACCCCCAAAACCAGAGTCTGCCTGCTTTATTGTACTGTGCTTTCCACTCTTCTGACATTCTCTGGAAAAAGTTAACTCAGGGCTTCATCTCCTGCATATGAAAGGAATGTTTCAGCTTAAACCCCTCTGATGGCTCTCTAACTTGCCTGACAGGTTCCCCGGACTTTTACAATTTGTGAGTTGCTTATAGCCCCCCAACCATGAGGCACAAAGCTTAAAGTGTCTTAAAGATACAGAGCCTTTTCTAAAAAGCTAAAAATTATATTGGTGACGGGTTTCACTGTTGACTCAATGACTGCTGCCAGGCCTCCCCATATTCTTTATCTTTTAGGCACCTGAAGGATATTAATCAATGTAATTGGGATATAGAAAAAGGAATATAGTAGTTTTGATGTTAGCAACACTAGACTTTTGAGTTAATTACTTTTTTCTTTGTTATAAATCACTGTACTCCTTTTATTTGTTATAAATTGTTGTATCTTTGCTATGTAAGAATGTAACTTTATTTAGTGCTTTCTGAGAGTGGCACCAGACTTTGGGAAGAACACTGTTAAGGCAAATAAATTCTCTGGTTGACAAACCCTTATCAGAAAAGGGCCGTAAAATGTTAATTGGCCTTCTGGCCAGAAAATGATGTAAATCACCTAAGACTCGTATATACAACTAGGTATGCAGAGAGAAAGCCTGGTCTCAATAAGAGTCAGGGCTGCTGACACTGCAGAATTTTGTATTACCCATTGATCTCTATGTACAATCAAAAGTATCAAAAGCCTTCTGAACAATAAAGGATGGACCAGTTTCTCGGACTAGTCTCTTGAACTAGTTTCTTGGAAATCTGGCTCCCCCTGTGTCTCTCTCTTTTTCCCTCTCCTTTTCCAACTGAATTCCCATTTGGAGCAGGGAGGCTCGCCATGTCTACTTACTTGCCCTGGCTTTCAAGTCCCATGAGAGAGGGAGCCCAAGGCAGGGCACCCCCTGCTATTCAAAAAAGCGCCAGCGGCCTAATGTAGATGGTGCAAATCTCTTGCCCTGAGGTTTTATAAGCTTTCCCCGTAAACCAAGTTATTCAGCCTCTTTTCTCCACTAAATTTCCTACTATACTATTTCTTAACTTCTTTTATATTTCTAAATAAATAAGTTTCTCCTCGCCACGCCATCTCCCCTTCGAATTTCCTGGATCCACTGGGGCAGGACCCCGGCAAGTTTGTATGTGGAAACTGCATTTAATGCAATCCTATAGTGATGAGCGTAACCAGACCATGGTCTCTACTACTGCACCCACCTCCTCTGCCGCAAAAGGAACCAGGGGCCTCAGAGGAATGTCTGGTTCCAGCTTTGAGTCAAGAAATGCACAAGAAAGGCAGAGTATCGTCCTGTGCCAGGAAGTGTAGGAGCTGCCTGACCACTGTGAGCGCATCACTGGAAAGAGGGGCTACGTGACAGAGCTCCATTGACCAGACAGAGGATAATTTCTTCAGGCACCATGATAAATCACTGAAAAGACCAACCCCACTGGATAAATAAAGTCACAGGTCTGTAACGACACTTAAAAAAGCAGAGCACAAACACATGCAAAAATGGCAACAAAAGCCCCCACTGGCAGTTAGTGGGGCGTCAACCACTCATTCTGACAACTGTTAACCAAAGGGAAGAATTACACACTCATCTGCCTTTCCTATCCTAACCAATGGCTTTAAACTCAGAGCAAGTGCTCCTTTATCAAAGAAGTCTAGCTAAGAAAGGTGGAAGGACTTTCAGAATTCTGGAAATCTGTTTTGCAACTCCTTATGACATCACCAGCTCAGGCAAGGATCATCAGTGGGTGAACACGCACATGAAAGGCCAGTGGAGAACCTCACAGAGAAGGGATGAGACTGTCCGTACACAAATCCCTGATAAATTTCCACACCTGAAGATAACAAGATACATGTCTCCTGAGGTGATGCAGTATGAAGTAAGAAGGACCACTGATGAAGCATTTGTGCAGGGAAAGTTAAACCTGTATATAATCTAAGCCTACAAAACTAGCTTCCAGTTCACAGAAAAGAATGGAGACAGAAAAATTAGTGTAATGAGGAAGAAATGGGCAATTCAGTGTGAGATACACAAGAGATAAACCAGTTTCTTCAATAGGTCAATGTCATGGAAGAAAAGGGGGCTGGAAAAGGAGACTTAACTATGTTCACACCCAGTCTTAAGAGACCAAGCTTAAGGTGACATCTAGACTTCAGATCCTGATACAAAGTAAATGTAAAACCAGGAACATACAATGACTATAAACCAGATATCAGATACACCAAGGAATCATCATTAGACTTGCTGGATGCAGTGATGAGTGTAGTTACACAAAAATGTCAGATTTAAGATTTCTTTAAAGGATAGAGAGGTGGAGAGATATAATGTCTGGAATTTGCTTGAAAATAATTCAGGGGGAAAGAAAGAAAACAAAGAAGGGATAGATGATAAGTGACAAATTACTTAATATACTTGAAGCTTAGGTGATGGGTAGATAACAGGACTTCATTACACTATGCTCTGTACTTTGTGAAAGTTTAAACTTATTCTAATGAGGTTTTAAAAAGTGAATCTTAAAAATATAAGTTTTCATTAGTTATATAGAAAGACAAATTCACTTGGATGCTCAGTAAGACAGTGAGACTGTAGACACACTTCAGCTTGTATCTATGAACTGCTACATCTAAAAAAAGCAAACAATGAATTTCAATTTCTGCATCACTTTCTAAATAAATATAAGGATAGTCAATAAGATGTAGCCAATCTTATAGTATTTAACCAAGAAAAGAGCTTAGAGGTTACAAAGTCTGTTTGCAATTAGAAATTTAATTCTGATTCTACATGAATCTACAATAAATAACATTTTTATTTTTTGACAATAATTTAATAAGGCAACTACTCAAAGATCATGGGACAGTTATGAAAGGGACAAAGTACTAATGCTAACAGATTCAATCACCTTAAGTTCTTGTCTAGTATACTGTATACACTGTGTATAAAAGTGTAGTAGGCTAGTTATTACAGATATAGTATTTATTCAGTACTTCATGATTTAAAAAGACTTTATTTACACTTGACATCATGGAATACTGTCACAGAAATGTTCTATTCAAATACACTCACCTCTGCTGTCATTCTAGCAAACAAGTCAGGAGGAATGTTTCCACACAGCACGTTTTTCCTTAAATTTGGATTTTTGGTNTAGTAGGCTAGTTATTACAGATATAGTATTTATTCAGTACTTCATGATTTAAAAAGACTTTATTTACACTTGACATCATGGAATACTGTCACAGAAATGTTCTATTCAAATACACTCACCTCTGCTGTCATTCTAGCAAACAAGTCAGGAGGAATGTTTCCACACAGCACGTTTTTCCTTAAATTTGGATTTTTGGTATCCTTAAGATTTGATATCCTACTTCGTACTCTATTTTTGTATTTCATGTCTGTATTCCTTATTTCTTGATAGATAGGTACTAGGCCGTTAAGGAAAAAGGTTAAATTATAAAGGTCCTAAGATCATTTTTTTCAAATTCTGCCATGATAAGAATTCCTGAAATTTCTAAGCAGTACTTCCAATTCAGATTAAATTAATAAGGCACTGTTTCTACCTGATTTCCTGATCAGTACCTGGCAAAAAATAGTGATTTTATGCTATGAATGCTATTAAACTTTCTCAATGTTTAATGCCAAGTGACACAGATTAAACGGGTTTAAAAATGTAACTCAGGTATTTAATCTGAGTAAGAAAACTTTAGAAAAAGAGCTTCAACTTATACATGCTTTCCCTGGCCCAAATCTGCATTCCACCAAGGATCCTAAAAGCCTCAAAAAGACCACACAGCTCCCCTGAGGGCCTTCTGATAGAAGACAGTTCGCAGTGGCCTGGAGGTTCATCTCCTTCTGGCTTAGCAGGAAGCCAGGTTAGCAGGTGGTTTTTCTCAATGGGACAGTCTCCAGCAGAGGCCCAGCCTTAGAGCAGCCACCCCTCAGCCAGGACAGACCTGCAGTACACTGTCATCTGTCACCAGATGGTCCCTGCTGCCGGACCCATGTGCAAGACTCCCTCTCCCCCACCAGAGCTCTTTCTGAAGTACCCAGCATGAACGCACAGGACGATGAGCTCAGGGGATTTCTATGCTTTGCTGAGGGCCTCCCTCTCCACAAGGTGAGACCCCACTTTACACTCGCTAGCACGTGTCCATGAGACGTTACAGCCTCAATTTGCAAGGCGGAAAAATAAAAGCACTATCACCATTATGTGTCTTACTTTTGCGTAAGAGGAAAACAAGAATAATGTGTCACAGATAGCCTTCCCCTTTCCCACCAAAACAATCAAGACAGAAACTGTAGAATAAGATTTTCTATTCTTTACAGGAACAAAAAATAATCTAGTGGATTCTTGACACCATTCTGAATATACACACAAAGGATATCTTCCTCAATTTGAGATCCCAATTCTTCCTCGTCAGCTCCAATGGCGATGTAGTCATCTAAACACAGACACAGAGGTGTCATGAATGAATGATTACAACACATTAAAAGAAAATTTCAGTACAGAGCCAATTAAACTGTATTCCTATTTCTTCAGCCCCACTTGCCCTGTACAAAGAATGCTTTCAGTATAGTTTCCTTAGAATCTGGTCTTCTTTGTGACTCCCTCGGCTCCTCCTCTGGATTCAGCTAGTGTCCACAAGGCTCCTGCATGGATGATGTCTTATCCCTCAGGAGTCAGGGAGTCATGCATCCAGCAGGCAACCCCTCATTTCACAACTTCAGAAATTCTGGCTGTTCCCACAGAGAGCAGAGAAACTTAAGCAAAGTATTGTCTTGCCTCCTTCCCATCTCAAGTTTCCATGCAAAGAAACCATTCATTTCATTGGCCAATCACATATATGGACACACTCAGAAGACTTCTAGGCAAACGTTCAAAGCAACAGAAGGAACAAAAAGAAACTAGGAAGAAATAAGAAAATATACATAAAGAGATAATAAAGGAATCAGTGTAAAGAAAAAGCAGAGTAAGAAGAAAAATAGGTCATATTAACTAGGGCTCAGTATAGCAGAAAAGGATGCATTTTTAGAAGACAATAAATATATATTCCTATATATGAAACTTTAAAGCCAAATTTTACATAGGAATGAATACCTCCAAATTAAATTAAAGCTCTCATATATAAACCAAAATATCTTTCCCACTTAAAAAAGTAGGAAATGAAATTATGAATATAAAACTTATATGTCATAGTAACATTTAACAACAGGACAATAATATGTATCATTAACTCTCAATCTGGCGGGGGCGGGGGTGGATACTGAGTTTGAAGATTAAGTGTGAGGAGAAAAAGGATTGTGAAAAAGAGTTTAAATAACTACGACTCAGGGGGAACATTCACCAGAAGGAAGGAACCTATTGTTTCTGAGAATCACATGTAATAAGCAGAAGCCTGGATGCCTGCGCCTCTCTGCTCTTAGTAATGCCCGGCACAACAGCCTCTCCCTCGGCTGGCCGGTGAGGGGCAGCGACCATTGGGATCCCGCCCAGAGGATGAAATGAGGTGGACAGGGCAGCGGTGGCCTTGGTCAAGGGACTGAGCAATAACATTTACCTCCTGTTCGGAGAGCAGCAGCGAGCATCTCCCTGCACTTTAACCGCACAGAATCAGAAGTGCTCGGTGCCCGAGGGAAAGATGAGACGTACGTGTCCCGGGCATTGGTCTCGTCCTTTCTGCTGCTCATGTTGCCACTGGAGCTACTAGAATATATACACACACACAGACACACAAAAAAGAAGTCAGGAAAACTCTCTTAAAGTGAGTATCATTGCCATTACTCTCTAAAAACAGTAATTCTGGGCCTAAATAAATGAAATAGTATTCCAGTGACTCTTAAATGGAAAAAGAAAAAACCTGCCTGTATATAGATTAAAAACAAGTTAAAACTTAGTAAAGATGAGACAAGACTTTTATTTTTTTAACTCTGATCCTCCTTTTAAACATTAAACAGTATTTTTTAATACAGAAAACACACATTACACCTCAATACAGCACATGAAAGGACGGGATCTCAGTTATGAGCAGAGGTGGGAGGGGAGAGCACAAAGACTATGATCACTCTCGACCAAAATCAGAGAAACGCTGGCAAACCTTGCTCCAATCAGACAACCAGTGAGGCTTATACATGAGACACCGCTTCAGGACAAAAACCACATGGAGTGAGGAGTTGTGAAAATACAAACATCTCTTAATTTCTCCCTAAAAATATCAATACCATTGCAACAATTAATAACTCTTCCAGTCAACCTAATCACTTCAACCATTCCTGATTAACTTGCTGTGTTAGATTCTTACTGAAATATTTTCAGACTGGTTTCAGCTAACCTTTACCACAGTAAAGATTTCCACCAATTAGTTCTGCCAAACTAATCTTGCCTTTCACGCCATGGATGTTACCTGGTGCTCCCTGCCGGGAGGCAGCCCCCTGCCCTTGCTGGTAACCCAGCCGGCCTCCACATACAGCCTGCTTGGGCCTGGCGGCAACTCCGTAGGCCTTCTAAGGTCAGTTCTGTGTTTTCTGAAGCCTCCATGACCCCTGTCTACCAAAACACACGAGCTTCCAGGAAGTGAAATACCTTTCCTCTCTTGCTTCAGGGCTATTCTGTGACGTAACTGCAGTATCTTTTTTCTTTTCTTCAGAGTCTTTATCTGTTGATGGTCCATCTGAAAATTTATGAAATTCCTAAGTTTTAGCACTTGTTAAAACAAAACAAAAAACAGGACTACTACATGTTATCAAGCTATTTATGCAAGCAAAAAAAGAAAACCAAAACCCAATAAAATCCTAAGCTTTTAACAAGTAAATGAAGTTTACGCAAGCTATTCTATTAGCAAATGTACATGGAAAAAACAATGCACATTAAAAAAATTAAAGTGCAAAGTATATATAACAATGTTGTTTTGATAATTTTTCATGAAGTAAAAAAATTTGAGGTGGTACTCAAAATACAAATAAATATTTCAGAGATAGTAAACAAAGAAGATTTTCATAGAATATACTTCAGGATTACGAGTTAGGCCTACTTAGCATCTCCTCTATCTTAAATAATCTGAAAACTAATGCAGGTTATTAATACTAATAAAGCATAAGCTTTAAGACTTACAGAAGTGAGTCATCAGACATGGGAAAATAAAGTACATAAATAGGCTGGGTGAAGGCAACACTGGAAAGAAACATTCACGTTTATATTAACCTAAACAGCTCTGAAGCTGGGTTCAGAAATATTTGGACCCTGAACTACCCCA
Source organism: Neotragus moschatus (assembly GCA_006410615.1). Classification (NCBI taxonomy): domain Eukaryota; kingdom Metazoa; phylum Chordata; class Mammalia; order Artiodactyla; family Bovidae; genus Neotragus; species Neotragus moschatus. The sequence goes on along the minus strand of SJYA01002114.1, from coordinate 4,416,200 downwards.
GTTGGTCTACTTTTTGATCCATACACAAGTCCTAGAGCTGCATGAATAACTCAGTTCTCCACTGCCCTCTCTACAGAACATGGAAGAACATTTACCCTTGAGGCAGGACTGCCCAGGCAGCTCTAGGCTCCCACCCCAACATTCCATCCAGCTCCCGGAGGAGAAAGGGGGCTTGAGTGTCCCCAGACAATGCTAACATGCCACTCTGGGCGGGACTGACTGACAGAGGACAGTCCCAAGCACAACTCCAGAACTAGCATGGGAATCCAGTCCTCATGACACATATCAGTTCTCAGAGACCAACTATATTTATATTGTCCCCTTTACTCTATAATTCCCTGGAAGGCCTGAAGATGCTATGGTATTGTGAGGAAGAAAGCACAGATCAGCGATGACATTTCAGAACAGAGCGAGGACCAAGACGTGTTCCCACATCAACAGGGGGTAGAAGGCTTCAGAAGGTCACATGATGCATTGTGTCCGATTCTCTGCAACCTCATGGACTGTACAGCCTACCAGGCTTCTCTGTCCATGGGATCCTCCAGGCAAGAATACTGGAGCGGGTTGCCATTTCCTTCTCCAAGGGATCTTCCTGACCCTGGGATCAAGCCCAGGTCTCCCACACTGCAGGCAGATTCTTCACCATCTGAGCCACCAGGGACAAGTAATACAATCAGGTAGTACCGTCTAACAAGGTCCAGTGCTGGTAGGGGAGCTGTAACATTGCCATGGTGCATTGTGCACTAGGGTGGCCCTCTGAAAAGGCAGGGCAGTAAAAGGCAGAACAGTCACAAAAACACTCCAACCTCTGAGCAGAGGGTGGTAAGCCACGTAGCAAAGCCCAGCTCAGAGGGCTCAGACCACTCTCTAGCTCAGCCGCTCAGCACCCCTCCTACTGCACACAAACAAGGCACCTGATCTCTCAGTCCCTTGACTATCTCAGCACAAAGTGGGGGTTACAGCAGCCCCTAGACTATCTCAGCACGAATTGGGGTTACAGCAGCCCTGAGCACGTGGGACAGCTGGGAGGACTAAGTGCACTAATACAGGCCCACACACAGTGCGTCTCAAGTATTCAGAACCGTGCTAACCAGAAGCAGTAGGAAATCTCCCAGAAATCTAGCTAACAACCTAAACGGCAATGCTTTCTGGTTTGGAATCTAATACAGGATCCTCTATTTCGTTAGTTTTCTTAAGGCTGAACTTTCTAAATTTCATAGGCTTTACAATTTTGGGTTACTAGTTTCCAAGCTCTTATATGTAATAGGTCTTTTAGTATTACTGCTGCTATCTATGAATTTTGAAAAGCTTCACTTCTTTTATTTTCTCCTCCACATGAGAATGGTGCTGCTCAGGAGATGGCTGGTTCCAGGGCTGGGACAGATGAGCCCAGCATGTTGCATGGTGCCAGAATGCAGGAAAGAGGTTAAAAAACAAGAACAACAAAAAGCAAGGAGCTTGTCAAAAAGACAAAGAAGCCAGTTTGCAGGGGTGCCCACTGGTCAAACCTAGGACAATATAAATATCAAAATAAATATGAGCAGGAATGGATTATAATCCATTATATAGAACAGGAACCTGTCCACATTCACAACAGAAAAAGAACTGGGAGGCAAGAAGAGGGTTCTTCTTATAGAATGACGATGTATGAAAACGGAAAAAGTAGAAAAACTAGAAAATCATAATTTTGCAACTGTCACCGAAAAGAATGGTTTGGGCAGTAATCGGGGGATACCAAATGGGGGTGGGGGAAGGTCTGACAGGGAGCACCATAGTTTCAGGGTCTTAAAGTGATTCCCACAGAACTCCTATTAGACACGAGGAAAAATCATCAGTGACGCATTGTACACCTTGGCTGAGTCTCAGAAATAACACCGTCCTATCTCTGTACACCACACACCCCAGAAGGACACAACACACATGTGCAGTACTCCAACTATGGACCCACAACCGGACCTAGTCAGGAGAAAACGACAGATAAAGCCCGAACAGGGAACATGGCGGTCCAGTGGTTAGGCCTCAGTGCACTCACTGCAGTGGGCCCAGATTCAGTCTCTGGTTGGGGAACTAAGAGCCTGCAACATGCACTGCGCAAGCCAAAAACAGACAACCCTCCCCCCCACACACAACAACAGAGGGAGGGGAGGAGGGGGCACGTGTTTTTCAAAAGTCAGCGTCCTAAAAGACATAAAAAAGCTCAAGGATGAGAAAAAAAGCTGGAAAAGTAATTACCGGGACAACTGACGAAACTGGAGCGAACAGTGCACTGCAGATTAAGGTTAACTGTACCAATGTTAAATTCTCCGAATTTCCTGCATTAGGATTATGTAAGAAAATAAACTTGTTCCAAGAAAACACACATTTAAGTTTTAAAGAGTCAGTAAAGAAGAGAGATCCACCTATTCTCAAGTAGTCTGGAAAAAATAAAGTATAAGCATAAAGAAAAAAAGCGGAGAGAGACTATGACAAAAGAAACATGGCAAATATTAAACATGAATGCCCTAGAAAAATGACACGTGAATTATTTTTATTATTTTTGAAAACTTTCTCTAAGTTAGAAATAGTTTTTTTCAAAAAGTGGGACACCTTCCCCTCGGGGAAAATTTTTCTTCTTAAAGAGGCAATCCAGGGGAGGAGGGAGGTGAGAAGTATGGAGAGTAATGTGGAAACTTACAACACCATATGTAAAATAGATAGCCAATGGGAATTTGCTGTATGACTTGGGGAACTCAAACAGGGGCTCTGTGACAATCTAGAAGGGTGGGATGGGGAGGGAGGGGACATGGGTCTACCGATGGCTGATTCTTATTGATGTATGACAGAAATACAAAAAAATTCTGTAAAGCAATTATCCTTCAATTAAAAAATAAAGTGGCAAAAAAAGAAAAAAAAGACAATCCAGTTATAAGCATTAAAAAAACCAAGAAAGTTAAATCTGACTAGCTTAAAAAGCAGAACCCTCAAGGTCAGACTAAAGCCCCCTCCCAAATTATAAAGTACCAATTTCAAAACACCTATATTCATTACAAGAAAAAAAAATTTCAACAACTCAATGTTTGAATAAACCAGATTATAAATATATATAAGGGAAGATACCTAATAACTTTTTCCAGGATTTGATGAGGGACTTTGCTAAAGATGTAACTTCTTCATCTGTGCTCTGCTTGCGAATAGCATTCACTGACATTCCAATTCTTGTGGACTGTAAGGCAATGACAAAAAAAATGTATACAAGCAATTTTGTTTCAGGCAATTCTTTGTTTGATTTTCTTGTTTTCCAGATGCTTCTCCATTTCAGAACAGAAAAAACATCAACTGTATGAATTCTTTTAGCAGTAGACTGTCGACTTAAGACACACACATCAAGGGTCTCACCACCGAGATCTGCAGGCATGTTAACTCGCTACTAAAGTGAGGCTGGTCACTAGTATGATGAAGTCAGTCTCTCTCACAAGAGAACAGAACAAGAGTGTGTGCGTGTACGCAAGGCAGGCAGATGCAACCATGGCTCACACACACACCCTCTTTGCTTCTTCACATTCTCCTGCAGAGATGACTATGCACATCATGTGCTGCACCTTATAAGGAGGACACCTAAACTAACACTACCGTCCACACGAGGTTAAACACCAGCACACAATCACAGGTACTAAAAATGGACTTCACAGAATACAGGAAACTTAACTTGCGGTGACATATGTGCTCAGGGGCGTGCTGGGAGCACCCATATTCATCAGCTGTCCCAAGATCCTTTAAAATTGAGACCATCATCCCTATTTTTAAAGATGAAGAGACTGGAAGTGTCAATAAATAACCTGGCCAGCAGCACACCATTACTAAATGGCAAAACTGGGATTTTAATCCAGGTCTGTCGCCTCCAAAATCCATGCTCTTTTCCCACACATCAACTGTCTTCAAACTGCGCTGAGAGAACATAAAGGCTCTGATGGCCAATTATGGATGACAGATAAAAAATGGTGACTTAATCAGTAAATTCAGGTTGTCAGTAGACAATCTCTCAAAATATGGTTAGGGAAGAAATAAAATAACAAAAGGAACTGTTAGTGAGATACAAAAGGGAGCCCCTGCTATAAACTTTAACGCTGAGAAATAAATGGATCCTTAAGATTTCCTTTTAAATTATTCAATGTACTCAACAAAGAGATTTGGGGCAGCTGTTGAAGAATCTAGAATATGTATCTGACTGGACTGTCCTGTGTTCTCTCTCATAGAGTGGAGCACAGCAGGGGAAGTTTCCACAGCAGACACAGACAGGGCACTCACCACTCTAAAACCCCAAGGTGGTTTGAGATCAGCATTTGGGGGACATTTTCCCCACAGAAAGTGGTTCCTTTCTTGTAGAAGATAGTATGTTCTAAGAACTTTTCTCAGTGAAGAAAAACTGTTAGAACTTCAGAATGCTTTACAACTTGTCTAAAGCACTGCCTTCTCAGCCGGTGGGGCATGCACTTGAATGCAGAAAANTAAGGAGGACACCTAAACTAACACTACCGTCCACACGAGGTTAAACACCAGCACACAATCACAGGTACTAAAAATGGACTTCACAGAATACAGGAAACTTAACTTGCGGTGACATATGTGCTCAGGGGCGTGCTGGGAGCACCCATATTCATCAGCTGTCCCAAGATCCTTTAAAATTGAGACCATCATCCCTATTTTTAAAGATGAAGAGACTGGAAGTGTCAATAAATAACCTGGCCAGCAGCACACCATTACTAAATGGCAAAACTGGGATTTTAATCCAGGTCTGTCGCCTCCAAAATCCATGCTCTTTTCCCACACATCAACTGTCTTCAAACTGCGCTGAGAGAACATAAAGGCTCTGATGGCCAATTATGGATGACAGATAAAAAATGGTGACTTAATCAGTAAATTCAGGTTGTCAGTAGACAATCTCTCAAAATATGGCTAGGGAAGAAATAAAATAACAAAAGGAACTGTTAGTGAGATACAAAAGGGAGCCCCTGCTATAAACTTTAACGCTGAGAAATAAATGGATCCTTAAGATTTCCTTTTAAATTATTCAATGTACTCAACAAAGAGATTTGGGGCAGCTGTTGAAGAATCTAGAATATGTATCTGACTGGACTGTCCTGTGTTCTCTCTCATAGAGTGGAGCACAGCAGGGGAAGTTTCCACAGCAGACACAGACAGGGCACTCACCACTCTAAAACCCCAAGGTGGTTTGAGATCAGCATTTGGGGGACATTTTCCCCACAGAAAGTGGTTCCTTTCTTGTAGAAGATAGTATGTTCTAAGAACTTTTCTCAGTGAAGAAAAACTGTTAGAACTTCAGAATGCTTTACAACTTGTCTAAAGCACTGCCTTCTCAGCCGGTGGGGCATGCACTTGAATGCAGAAAACCTTTCAAAAGCAGGCAACATTTTTCTATGATGGTAACTCAGTAGATTACTAATTTATGTTACCATCTTTAAAAAAAACAAGTTAATAATGTTTTACACAATAAGAGGAAAATACAAAAAACATATTGGTATTGAAGATGTTTCAGTATTTTATGACAATTACCTATTCAAAAATTATGACATATGTTAGCACATACCTGTAACAGTTCCAGGGTCATGGGAATATTCTTAAGCTCCTTCAGTAAATCCAATGCTCCAGCCTATAAAATAATTTCAAACTAAGTTCTCCACAGAGTAAAGCAAAGAGCAACCAGAGATTTAAATGTGTATTTTTCTATCCACAATTCACTGAGAGTCATTTATTCATGTGAGGAGAATGGTATATAGAGATACAGATATACAGATGAAAGAGGAAAAAAAGAGAGAGGAATGTTTTCCAAACAGGCTGCAACTCACTAGAGGATCATAAAATCCATTTATTGGGTTATAACCAGCACCTACGTGATGTCATGTGAAAGTTTACTTTCAGTAGTATTTGTTTATGTGTCCCAACTAGAAATATGCAATGTTTCTCACTGTGGTGGTGCAATACCCCCAGACTTCCATGCAGGGCAATCAGCTATGGAAGCAGGAGTGGGAGAGTGGTGGTGGGGGCACCGCTTCTCTAGAATTCTCACCATGCCTGTGCACCTCACAGCTCAGACTCAAGGACACTGCTGTCTACCTGGTTCTTGCAAGGTAAGAAGCAAATTCTGAAAGGAAATCCAGAAATGAGGTCTCTGTTAAGCTCGCAGGCCCATCTTCTGCCAGGGCTCTGATTCCCATCTAGAATCAAAGGCTCCCATGCAGCTGATGATGAGACTTAGCACTGCGGCTAAGGGGGCTGGAATTTCATGAGAAGCAACAGCGCCACCTACAGCTTGGGGCCAATGTTCCAACGTGATACTCATTCAATCAACCACATTTCAGTTCCGTTCCGTCCATCTAATACATTTAACTTAATCATATTTCATTTAGTCTAATAGTGACTTAGTGTACTATATTTGGACAGACCTTTTATTCTACATAACACTAATAAAAAAAACTACTAAACTATCATAAACTTTTCTTATCACTTTTTTACTTTTGCAGTTCCTTTAGACTTGGAATTTTTGTCATATTACCTTTTACATATAGAAAAATATAATCAAAACTGACTAAGGTGGTGGTTCTAAAACTATTTTGCAGAATCTAATACTTATGAATTGCCTATTGACTCAGATTCCATAATATCTGATTTTAGCCCACAAAAAGCTGTGTCAAAACACTAGTAACACAACATTTCACAAAAGAATCCATAAAAGAGCTCCGAGCTCTGAGCCATCAGCTCTCTGCAGGCACCAGGGTGGGCTCTGGGTGTGTAAGCCTGCTGCCTTTACCCCACTGCTCTTCTCCCAGTGGCTTCTTGGGGGGCCAAGAGCACCCCACTACTCTTAGATCTCCTTCCAAGTCACTGACACCTGCTCCCCGATGTTGATGCTGGGCTGGATGTTCTGTCTGTGAAAGTACATCTCAACGTCCATCTGGCCAGCAACACGTGTAACTCATTCTGCATGTTAAAATATGAAACCTAGGCACTCCATGAACCAGTGAAACACACCACACCCTGGGAAAACAGAAAGCCCAGAGCATGGAACAAGCATGGAACCTCATGGTATCACCGTATTTCTTAAGTTTAAAATGAAGCAAAGGTTTCTAGCCAGATAAATCTTCCACTTAAAGTTGACAGATATGGCCCTGGAGAATAAAACAGTATTAAATTTTCTTCTGGCAACAGATACATCCTTTTAATTTAACCCAGAACCTCCCAGTTAAAAACAAGTTCAATAGACATTATGAAACAGGTCATTATAAAGGATTTTAAGGATCCACCTCTTAGAGATTCCTCCTGATCATAAATTCTATAATTTCTTTTTATTTAGAGGCAACTAAAAATAGTAAAACATTAGAGTTGTTAAAAAATAAAACAGACTTTAAATTTACTGTTAATCAAGAATTTTTATATGCATGCCATTTTTGTGAGCAAGTGTCTTTAATACTGTATCTGCAAATCCCCAAACTAAAATCCTTTAAAAACCAAAAGATTTCCCATAGATTTTCAATAAACTCATTTGGCAGTAACATCTAATCTCAACAGATGTACAGAGCTATTTAGTTCTATTTATCCTACTTAATGTGTGAACGTTATATTTCACTATAGAAATGCCAACGTCTGATTACTGGGAACTGCCCAGCTCCCACTGATGATACTATGAAATATGTGATGTTTGTACTATACCAATACCTTTATAAACCTGGAAAATTTGGAATTCTCAAACACGTTAAAGACTGAAGGTTTTGATTACAAGACTGTTTGCTTGTATCCTTAACTAACATAGATATTTTTCTTCTACTCACAACTCTGTGTGGTCTTTTTGAATAATTTCTGACCTAAGATCAATTAAAAGTGAAGATAATCACAATTCTAAGAGTCCCTTAAAAAGCAGGGTCTCCTTAGGTTTACATAAAGCTGGGTTGCATATAAAGTTGACTCTTCTAACACATCAGCAATGTGGCTTAAGATCTAAGCTGTTTTTCAAGCAGAAGGACGCAACAGATTTGCATTAATTTCATCACACTCTCCTTTTTCACTCAGATCTCTTTGGTGAGACTGGGGTTAGATACAGAGGCTATGGAAGGAAGGAAAAGTTAAATAACACTTATGGGATAAAAGTATGACCTTTCTTAGAATTACAGTGTGTTCTAACCAAATAAGGTGTGTATTTCAATCAAGGTTCTTTAGGAAATAAACAGCTATTAATATGATGATCAGGATGGGTGAAAAGGGCAAAAAAGAGACAATCATATGTTAATTCAGTAACAAAAGCTTTTTTGAGGGTTACCATGTGCCAAGCACAGTATACAGTATCTCATTTCATCTTTACAAGGAACCCTATGGAAGTAGGAATCCTATTATCCCCATTTTACACATGAGGAAATTAAACTTTTTTGAGAGTTTCTATGTGCCAAGCACTGCATACAGTATCTCATTTCATCTTTACAATGAATCCTATGGAAGCAGGAATCCTATTATCCCCATTTTACAGATGAGAAATTAAAGCCCAGAAAAGTTAAGAAATTTGCACAAGGTCACATGATTTACTAACCAGAAAAAGTGAGATTTACCCCATTCTGTCAAATGACACATTCCCCCTTAACAAACACCCATTTACACCACATGCCAAGCTCTCTGCTGTGCTGAGGACACAGCAATGGGCAAAACAGAAATCCTTTCTGACCTCAGGAAATCCAAAAATAAGCAGAAATCTTTGAGCCTTCAATTCAAACCCTCAATTAAACAAGAAAAAAAAAAAACAAAAACCCTGAATTCAGAGAAGGTAAGTAATTTGCCCGAGGCGATACTGATGGGTACTGCAAAGGGACAAGAGCCCAGTTTCCTGGCCTTACGTCACTGCTCAGTCCATTCTACAGCCCCACCCTTGGGGCAGTTCTGCTCTGTGTGAGCTCCAGCAAACAGCACTACTAAACAGTCCCTAATCATCACCTGCTTCTAAAGGTCAAGTCTATTCGATTGCAGCATCTCCTACAGACAATGATGCAAGAGAAAGAAAGAGTCTGCCTCAACTTCCAGAGTCAAATTTAGTTCACAGTACTGGCTAAAAGATAAACAGCTACAGACTACATTATTACAGCCTTGGTACTACTACCAGTCATCAGAGAGAAGTGCTTTATAAAATATGGTATGATGAGAACCCAGTATATACAAGACTATGTAGGATCCAAACAGCCTTCTGTTCAAGGAAGAGGGAAGGAGCAATACAGAACACAAAGAGCACACATGTACATGGTAGATCTAGATTAAAATCCAGGCTCTGTCAATTCTTAATTGTCAGATCTTGGCATGTTACTTTGCTTTTTAGAGCTTCAGCTTCTTCATGTGTAGATAAGCATATTACACTAAACTTTAGTTAAGATGATCAAATGAGGTAATATAACACCTAAGAAGTATCAAATTAGAGTGCCTGACATATAAGAGATGGTTGGTAAGATACAAAATTTATACATAAATTCAACTTTATAAAAATTAAAAGCTTTGGGGGATTCCCTGGTGGTTCAGTGGTTAAGATTCAGTGCTTTCATGGAGCGGCCTGGGTTCAGTCCATGGTTGGGTAAGTAAGATACTGCAAGTCACACAGTGTAGCCAGAAAAACAAAAGTTTTTATCTTTCAGAAGACACTATTAACAAAGTGAAACAACAGCCCATAAAATGAGAGATAATATATGCAAATTCTGTCTCTGATAAGGGCCTAGTATTCAGAATATAATGGAGAAGACAATGGCACCCCACTCCAGAACTCTTGCCTGGAAAATCCCATGAACTGAGGAGCCTGGTGGGTTGCAGTCCATGAGGTCGCAGAGAGTCGGACAAGACTGAGAGACTTCACTTTCACTTTTCACTTTCCTGCATTGGAGAAGGAAATGGCAACCCACTCCAGTGTTGTTGCCTGGAGAATCCCAGGGACGGCGGAGCCTGGTGGGCTGCCGTCTATGGGGTCGCACAGAGTCGCACACAACCAAAGCAACTTAGCAGCAGCAGCAGCAGCAGCATTCAGAATATAAAGAACACTCACAATTTAGTAATACACGTACTCAATTTAAAAAATAGGTAAAGGATCTGAACAGACATTTCTCCAATATGCAAGGGCACCAAGTACTGAAAAATGTTCATCATTAGTCATCAGAAAAATGCAAATCACCACAATAAGATACCACTTTATACTCACTACGAAGGCTATAATCAAAAAGCCACAATAACAAGTACTGATGAAGATGTGGTGAAATTTAAACCCTCACATTACTGGTGATAATGTAGAATAATAGTTCAACTTTGGAAAACTGTCTGGCAGTTCCTCCAAAAGCTACATAGACACAGTTATCAGATGACTTGGCAGTTCTACTCCTACAGAAATGCATACACCCAACAGAAATTAAAATATATGTCCACACCAAGACTTGATCAAGAATGTTCTTAGATTATTCATAATAGTAAAAAAGTGGAAAATGCCCAAATGTCCATCATACGACGAGTAAATAAACAAAATGTGATATATCCATTAGAATAAAGGGATGCTATTCAACAACACAAAGGAACATAGTATTGACATGCTGTTACACAGATGAACTTGAAAAACACCAAGTAGAAAAAAAAAAAAAGGCCATTTATTGTACGATTCCATTTACACGAAAAGTTCAGAATAAGCAAATCGTGAGAGAAAGAAAGTACATTAGTGGTTGGGGGGAGATATGCAAACTATGTAAGGGGCTATTTAATAGATAGTTTCCATCTGGAGTGATGAAAATGTTCTAAAATTAGATGTGGTGATACTGTACACATCTGAGAATATATTAAAAACCACTGAATTGTATACTTTAAATGGTGAACTGTATTGTACAGCTATATAAAGCTGTTATAAAAGATTGTGTTCAGATCAGTCGCTCAGTCATGTCCGACTCTTTGCAACCCCATGAATAGCACCACAAAGATTGTGTAGTCATTCTAAATTCTGGTTTATTCTAATTAATCTAATCCTGATATGGAAACCACACAGTTTGTTTTTTATTTCCCCGACCCAGGTAAGATTAAGACTTAGAAATGTACATATTTCAGGTAATCCCTGCACCTAAGAGATTCTAACATCTAATTTCAATTTCTCTCTTTGCAATTTAATTCTACTCAGCCCTGAGCCTTTAGTGAAGAAAAAAACAAACAAATCTCAACATCAGTCATTAAATGTGTCCATCAACTTGAAAATTCTAAGTTCTCACTTGATTCCTCTAAGTCTAGTGTTACAAATCCTTTACAAAGATAAATCAGAAGATTTTTTTCAGTTCAGTTCAATTGCTCAGTCCTGTCCAACTCTTTGAGATCCTATGGACTGTAGCATGCCAGGCCTCCCTGTCCATCACCAACTCCCAGAGTCTACTCAAACCCATGTCCACTGAGTCAGTGATACCATCCAACCATCTCATCCTCTGTCGTCCCCTTCTCCCACCTTCAATTTTTCCCAGCATCAGGGTCTTTTCCAATGAGTCAGTTCTTCACATCAGGTGGCCAAAGTATTGCAGTTTCAGCTTCAACATCAGTCCTTCATATCCTGGGCACTGGGCACTTTATATTCATCTAATCTTTACTAAATTGTATCCAATTTACTACCAAAAAAAATTTTAGACCCTAACAGCTAAAGTTCAGAAGAGTCAGAATTTGAACCAAGATTAGGAGATAGACTTGCTTACTGACATTAAGTTAAAATGGCAAGAAAAAGAAAATCTATGTAAAAAATTGTTAGTATCTGAAAATTTAGAACTAATTCACATGATTCATCATGGCCTCAAAGTGCGCCCTGTTTAAGATCAAGTGCACAGACAGGACAACACTCTGGGCAGCACCAGGGTCAGGATATTGTGGGGATGTTTAGAGAAACCTGTCTGCCCCACAACAGCAAACACCCTGGTTGTCCAATGTACCCAGACAAGGTTCAAGACCCAGATCTTCTAGAGAGATGCTTGGAGTGGTAGATGTTTGAACAAAGTGGTACTGGCTTTGAGGCAAAACAGATTCAGATTTATATCTTCATTTGGCCACTCTGTAGCTATTAGACTTGAGAATTCACTCAAGCGCCTAAATACCTCATTTCCTCATTTTAATTTTTTTAAAAATATATTTTTATGTATTTATTTTTTGGCTTCACTGCATGGCATGTAGGATCTCAGACTCCCCAAAAGGGATCAAACACATGGAGTCTTAGCCACTGAACCGACAGGGAAGCCCAGTTTCCTCATTTTTAGACTAGAGGTTAAGATTTAGCTCAATAAACTGTCTGAGGAATAAATCAGATAAGGTAGGTACTGAGAAGAATTCCTAGCTCAGAGTAATAGCTCAATAAATGGAAGCTGTTTTTATTATTACTTAAAAGTGACACCTATGATTTTTACTATGATAGTAAAGCACTATCTAACAACGGCACTTAAACTTCAATTCAGAGGACAACTATTATTTTTCCAGCAAAGTTCATTTTTCATAGTATAAAAACAGTATAAAAAATAGCTTGTAGAGAAAACCTGGAAACCACACACACGAAAAAGAAACAAATCTATCATAATCCTACAATTCCCCAGAACAGCTTCTGTTAAATTACTGAACAACTTAAAAAGATTTCACGGGCTGCTGGTGGGCCGGGAGGGAGAGTCATTTAAACTGTTTCCCTTTCTTTATTTCATCTGCCTATCTGAATTTCTGTAACACAGACAGGAAAAGAGAGAAGGAAAAAAGTAAAAGAGCCAGTCAATCTTACCTTTCTTTGAAGGTGGGGCGGGGGGGGTGGGGGACGACAAGCTTTTATATTGGTAAAGTTTTGTACTACTAGAAAAATAGAAGATTTGAGAAGAAAAATGAGACTTGAGGCTTATTTGTGGTACTTCTCATTCTCCTGTTGACGCATTATGTCCTTATAATTTGAGAACTGCAGATAAGCATAAACTGGTCTTCTCAATGCTTGCTCACTAGGGAATTCCTCATTTTTAGGAAATATCTATTACAAGGAAAGGAAACAAACACAAGCATCACTAGATGATTAAAGGATACATTATACAGCCCAAGTTAGAGAAAAAAATTATCCAACTAACAGCCTTTTCCCCTAGGCTACACTTCTATTGTGACAGTCTAGTTCCTTATCAGAAGGACTAATGCTGAAGCTGAAACTCCAATACTTTGGCCACCTCATACAAAGAGTTGACTCATTGGAAAAGACTCTGATGCTGGGAGGGATTGGGGGCAGGAGGAGAAGGGGACGACAGAGGACGAGATGGCTGGATGGCATCACCGACTAGATGGACATGAGTCTGAGTAAACTCCGGGAGTTAGTGATGGACAAGGAGGCCTGGCGTGCTGCAATTCATGGGGTGGCAAAGAGTCAGACACGACTAAGCGACTGAACTGAACTGAGCATTCCCCAGACAGAGAAAAAAATTTGCCAATTTAAGCAAAATAACAGAAATGTTCAGCCAATGAAATACCCAGAATTCATCACTTGCATCAGGCAATGAATGGCCTGTGAAAAAACAAATAGCAAAGGCAACTGTCTAGAACAGAAAACAAACAGGAAATACTTTAAAAGTCCAAAATTGCAAATGCAGGTTAACAGGCTATGAAATCACATGCTAGGCAATGCACCTGTGAAAGGAAAAGAGGAAGAGACTAAGTTTGAAGCCTGAAGAATCTGGCGTTTAAGGTTGCTTCCTGCTTTGGCATGCAGTCCAGCAGAACACTCAGNCCTGGATATTGGATTCTCCATCCCCCTCAATAGATCGTTGTATCGTAAGGATGTGGCCGTTGCAGGAGTTTCGTCTTTAAAGTCGTTTGTAAACGCCGTGAGGACGGGGACCCAATCTTGTTTGTTTCCTGACTCAGAATGTTGGACGCTGTACTTTGAATATAGTAGAATAGTCGTTGACAGTAACGTTCTCATTAAGGAAATTGATGAAGGCGTCTCACCTGCTCTGAATATAAGTGAGGAAGTTGAAATGTAAAAAGTTATGACTAACAACCCAAAACCGAGGTAGAAAATCGAAATAATCAATCCTGGAGAGTGTACGCTCCTTCGGTGGATCTTTGCCCAGTTGATACCCTGGACTACCAGTGCAGTTTGCAGACATACCCCACACCCAATTTAACCATCACTAATCAAAACTCACCACCTAATAATGTTTCCTCTATACTAGGATGTCAGGTATTGTTCTAGCTCAGTTATTGGTAATTTGAACCATGCCCGCTTTCTCTTTATTTCGTTTTAGTTTTAAAATTATCTTTTCATCGTTGATTCCTACTTAGGTATACACCTAGATATTCTTTCTTCTTTTGGGCAATGGTAAATAGTATTGTATTTTTAATTTTGGTTTTCACATGTTCCTTGCTACTTCCTTGACTTATAGGTCATTTTTAACCGTGTTTCAGCTCCCAAGTTAAGTTAGATTCATGCAGCCATTGCTTGTTGAGTTACCCAAATGTTTATCACTCTGCCCATTCTTTGCATCTCTCCTTTCCTCTAATTCATTTTTTTCTTGTTCTTTCAGTGTTCTTTTTTTCTCATAAACTTTCTATATCAAAGTGGTTTTCTTTTGTCCTCACTGTAAAATGAGTTCACCGCTAAGTTTATCAGTTATCCTTTCTCTTCCACTTTTATGTTATTCCTTTATCTTCTGACCTCTGGTGGTGTTTTCGTTAAAATGTGATGCGACTCTTCAATAGGCTCTCTCTGGTTGCTGCTAAGATCTTTTTCTAAAAAAAAGAATCTTTTTCTATGGTATTCAGTTTTGCTTCTCACTATTTTAATTAATTTTTTTTTTCTTTTTTGGCTCCACTGGGTCTTGGTTGGGGCACACAGGCAGGCTGCGTGTCATGTGGGATGTCAGCTCCCTGCCCAGGGATGGAACCCACATCCCCTGCGTTGAAAGGCGAATTCTTAACCACTGGACCACGAGGGGAGCCCCTAGAACCTTAGTTTTGTTTCTTCTATTAGTAACTCCTGTTGCTTCCTGAGTCTAAGATTTCTTACCTTTCCTGAAGTCTGGAAAAATGTCAAGTTATTTTATCTTCAAGTATTGCTTCTCTGCCATTCTGTGCTCTGCAGCTTCCATGAACCTTTAGGTTGGACCTCTTCATTTTATTTTTCCAGTCTCTCACCCTTCCTTTTGCTCCCTCGAATTTCTTCTGATGAGTTTCTTTCATACACAGTTTCATGCGTACAAGTCTTCTGTCTTTAATATGCAGTTTAACTCATCTATTTGAGTATTTTTTGTAGGTCATATATTACCATTTAAACTCAAGAAGTGTTGGGTTTCAGTTTGGGAATCTGATTAAAGTTCTGGAGGTATACGGTGGTGATGGTTGCACACGCTACTGAACTGTTTACTTTGAAAGTGGTTTAAATGGTAAATTTTGTTATATTTAACCACAATTTTTAAAAAATCTGAAGAATAAAAAAAAGTATATCCAAGCCTGGCCTGCTCCCTTTCTGTCTTCACCGGCTTCATCCCTGCCCCAGTCATGCTGTATAACCTGTTTTATCAGATTCTTCACATCCTTCTCACATATGGGTTTCTTTTTCTTCATGCAAATCCTAGCCAAGTGAAATATATGGGTGTTATTTTCTCCACCCCTTTGTGTTTCATACTTCTTCATCAGTAATCTATTCTGAATCTTTCCCAAATTAATTTTTTGGTTTTTTTCTTAACAGCTGTGTAACAATCCATTGTACAGGTGAAGAGTAATTTATTTAGCTGGGCGACTTTTATTCCACATAAGGTTGTTTCAAGTATTTTACCCCATCATAAATACCATCATAAATAATCCTTCTCCTTGGAGATTTCTCACTTGAGTGTTTATGTTGTACTTCTGCAAGTTTGCTTTTTCTGATACTGTGTCCTTTCACCTGTCTGTCCTTTCCTTTGGTTGGTTAAACTCTCTTATACCATCAGTCTCTTCATGTTCCTGAGAACCAAGTGATCCCTCTGCCTTTTGTGTCACGTGGTACTCACCTGTGCAGGTAGTTTTCTCATCAGGTTTGTCCTTTAAGGGTGCTGAGCTCACTTTTGGCAGGGCTAACTAACCTACCTGGGCTGAGAATACATCACTGTCTATGGGAGAATCTGTTTTCCCTCTTCCAGGTACCAGAGGGGCAGACATAGTCAGGAAAATTTTTTTTGGCTGCACCCTGAGGCTTGTGGGATCTTAGTTCCCTGACCAGGATTTGAATGAACCGTGGCCACTGGCAGTGAAAGCAGAGAGTCCTACCCACTGAACCACCATGGACCTTTCCAGGGAAATTCTTGTTCATTAGAAGCTTACATGTTTCCAGGCCACATTAATAGTACAAATTCAGAATCCAAGAATCTGTGAGGAAAGCTGGTTTAAAGGGAAGGGCTCCCCCTTTTTTCACTGTCAGAGCCCAAGCCAGGACAGACAAATTCCTCCTATCCCTTCCCAGGAGTCAGATTTTTCTCCTGTTCACCCTGTGACAGAGTGGAGACCCTGAAAGAATGCCTACTTCATCATGGTTATTTCTGAGCCCCCAAATTAGGTGTGGCCTGTGGGGTTTAGGTTCCTTTTCTGTTCTTTCTGAGCATTGGAGGATGCAATTTATTTAGGGCAAGCTGAATTTTACCCCAGTTTATTTGGCATTACTTGGTGTTTTGAATGATAAGAAACAAGTTTTGTTTTTTTTTTCTTTTTATGTTTAGAAGCATTTAAATTACATCCCCGGGGCACAGAGCATGGCGGGGGACTACAGGGTAAGGAAAACACCTCATTTTGAACCCTGGCTTCTACACATATCAGCTCTCGGACCATGGGCAAACACTTCATCTCTCCAAGTATATTTCCTCTTCTGGACAATGAACGTAAGGCTGATGTGAGGACTATATGAGTAAAGGATATAAAATGCCTGTACAGTGCCTGCCTGGAATGGATTAAGTACTTAAAAGATACTGTCGTTATCTGTAGNGGAAAATACATCATTTTGAACCCTGGCTTCTACACATATCAGCTCTCGGACCATGGGCAAACACTTCATCTCTCCAAGTATATTTCCTCTTCTGGACAATGAACGTAAGGCTGATGTGAGGACTATATGAGTAAAGGATATAAAATGCCTGTACAGTGCCTGCCTGGAATGGATTAAGTACTTAAAAGATACTGTCGTTATCTGTAGATAGACTTAAAACCATGCTTGGACCACATCTATTTTTGAAACGAGTTTCAAAAGGATGGTGAAATCAAAGGTTATCACATGAAATAAGCCACTGCTGTGAAGGATAAATCTAAGAAAGAGCTAAAGCTGGAGACAAGATTTCAGCACAGAACTCTCTTAAAGAGGAAGGCCACCCTCAAATGGAATAAGCAGCCTCACAAAAAGGTGAGCTGGTCACTTGATTCAAAATCAAAAGCCAAAGGACTGTTTAAAAGGCAGACAGGAGTCCTTTACAGGGAAAAGAAAGAAAGCAGCAGTGAAATAAAAGGAGGAAAACAAACATTTGGATAACTGATTTGTGACACTAATTTTAAATTCCCGTGAAAATTTGAAAGAAGACAGGAGGAGACACCAAAGAAAACTTCAATAGGCCAGGAACCCTTAAGATCAAACTGGAGGTTTTTTTAGCTCATTAACACTGGCTCCCACTTGACTCCACTCCACCATCAATCTGTTCACCTGTATTCCTGTAACTAACTGCATCATCATCTTCCTCCTTTTCTGTACAGCCATTCCAGGGCAAATTCAAAAGTCAAAGATATTCCAAAGAGCCAGTCACAGCAAAGTCAGAATTCAATTTTATTTCACATTGATAGAAACTGTGAAAAAGATTTACATTTCCCCACATTACAGCACAGCATCTCAATGGAATATTTCTTGCCATAAGTTAGATCTTGCTGATTTGTGTCAGTGAAACAACAGTTTATGTTCTTCAAGGTAAAGCAAAATAACTTAGTAAATGATTGTTTAAAAACTGTGAATCCAGACATAAACATATGGCTTCATTATTCACATGCTCTATGTAGTCCATACCATTTCCATCATCAAATAGCACCCATTTATGAAGATGCCATCCTAACACTGTCCTAGTCAGCTGAAATACAGCAGGAAAATGACCAGCTCAGAAATATCAGGTGTACATTTTTGGTATGTATTAAACTGTGGTAACTACACCACATGTATTCAGTTCTGAACTTTTGTTACCCATACATTTATTTTCAAGTAATTTTAACCGATAATTTGAAAAAAAAATTATTTAAAATCAAATAATTGCTATTTTTACATTTGCACAAAAGCTAACTTAAAAATATCATTTGACTACAGTGAAAATTTTAAATGAGTCTGTTGGCAGAGAAAAGTCAAGCAAAATTTTTGAAATGATTGTTCATTTCCTACAGCAGTTGGTTTCAAACATGTGCAGAATAAGTAAATTCTATGCTATGAGGAGAATCACCTTAGAGCAAATCATCTTAGAGATTACAGTTTTTAAGATCAGTTTTAAATATTCCAGAACATACTAGAATATGAACTAACTATTCTTTCAGTTAATTACAGGAAAATACAACCACAGGATTATTTTCATTACCTGCACTGAAGATTCTAGTAACTCTGAAGGTCCAAAATGTGGACTAAACTCCAGTTTAGGAAGTAGTGTACAAACTCTAAGGGATGTCAGGTTTCTTTCTATAAGTATCAATACATTTTTACTCTACCACCTCTGTGATTCAGAATGTCAAATTACAGCATATATTGACTGGGTTGTCTCTGGCAAGGAGGCAATATTTGGTCTGTTATGAAGGATAAAAAGAAGAAAGAACATATTTCCAGAGAGGAAAAAAGAATATTAAATAGAACAGAAATTATATTCAGCAAAGAAAAACCTGGTCCCCAAAATAAAAGGGCCATTAATTCTAGAGAGCAATATTACTCTTTATGGACACTTAGAAGCATTATCCCTCTTATAAGGAATAATGTAATAACACCTCATTCTTAATATTATAATCATTAAGTATATAAGAACACATATAAAAATAAGGATACTGCATGGTGACTATGTAATCTGGGGATATGTCTATAGTCCTAAGTCACAGCACGTATAAACCCTTTATGTCTTAACTGCTCATTTACACCTGAACAAGTTTTCATTAAGCATACTAGTAATTTTCAAGTGATGTAGTAGAAAAAAGTCCGGTTGCAGTATTTTATGATTTTGCTTAATTACATTTGGGAGAAAGAAGCTGGCTGCTTCATCTGTTTTAATACTAGTGTATCCTGGATCATATCATACAAATACATATAGAGAAATGTCAAAGATCATACATTTCCCACGAGGAGATTTATTTAGTCTGTGTCATTGGTGTATATTTGCAAAACATTTTAACACTGCAAACATTAGAGGTTTCAAGGTCGGGCACAGGAAGAAGTGTGTGCTCCACTGGACGATGCTGGTGTGCACTTCTACACAAGGCCTCTTGGCAGCGTCAGTCAACGGGAGGTAGGAGCTTATCAATGAACTGCTTGATGTCCATCATTTCCTGTTTGGAATAAAGAGGTCTGATAAGCAGTTACACAAATCAGAAATGAAATCCCTACTAAATTCTAACTAAATCCATGGTGTGCACAGATAAAGTGAAACCAGTTTTACTACAGTTACATAAAGTGGTGACAGAGAAATGAAGCACCAACAGAAATCTGGGAATACTTCCTACGATGATTGTGATGACTGTATTAATACATTCAGTGACTGATCTCATGTTATGAAGTCCCAGGAAAATGGTATGCACTTTGTTCCCCTGGGGGTCAGAGGGAAGAGGGGTTGAGAAGTGACAATAACCACCTGGAGAAGACATGATACACACACTACTATTGTCAACTAAGCGTCAGTGCCCAGCTTCTAACACACCCCTACTAAAACGATGATGCTATACCAGTAGCACCAAACACTCTGTGCCTTCATGAGGAGTCACATACAACCAGCCACCTGAAGGAGGGAGGGCAGGTGCCCAAGACAGGCCTGGAGAGCCATGGAAGTGAGCCCATCCCCAAGGACATGGCTCCATGCCTCCTACCTGTGGTTCCACCTTATCACTGCCCCACAACAGGCTCCTTGCTGTTATCCCTGGTGTCTGACCTCACAGATCCACACCCCAGCACGCAGAGACCCTTCACCGGTATCACCTCCAGCCCACTGTACATCCTCTGTGGTCCCAAAGGTCCCTGCGATGCCACCTCCTCCAGCCCCACCACCTCTCACTTTCTGCCCCAAGCGGTCCATCCACTGTCCTCCCATTTGGTGCATAGGTCCTCTCCACACAAATAGGTGCCCAGGTGCACCCCCACGTCCTCAGTGTGCTGACCCAGAGGCACTGAGTTTGGGGTCCTGGCTTGGGTATGTGTGTGCTAAGCTCGGATCACCTGTGATAGGATGCCTGCTATGAGGACCACTGGTTTGGACCTGCAGCCCCTCCCTCCTGGGATCTGGCTGCCGGCCTTGCCAAATCTGATACATCATCAGGGGTTCAACTGCCTTCTCAGTCACACCTAGAGTCCTAGGTCCCCTGTCCTGGATAAGTCTTACTACTTGCCTTCTCTGCCCTTAAAGCACATGATTTAGCCAGGCTGACAGGTGCAAAACATGTTAACTTGGACTGCCCTGGTGCTGGGCAGTCAGTTTTTAGTCTCAGCCTTTTAGAGCCTCCGAACCTATCCTGACGTCCTTCATTCTTAACAAGCGATCATCCTTCTCAGCTTTTCAGAGAACTTTAAAAAACTTCTAACGTAACATACATTAGTCTGCTCACTATATAGTCACTTGGATATATACCCTTCTCCCCTATTAAAAATTCTCATTTGAGTTAATCTATTTCAGATTTTAATAAAGGAATGTTTTTCGACCTTTAATTATGTACAATGTTTGCAAGTGGGAAGTTGATGAATGGATGTTGAATTAAACGAAATAAACTTTGACCTAAGTCCTACTAACCTATAGTTCAATGTGAATCCATTCATTAACTTCTTTTAAACCCCCAAGCCATCAAATGTTATTTATCCTAAAAATATCACATGCAAAAAGTTGCTGAGGTATGCCTATCATCGCTGCTCCCTGTCGTTTACCTGTTGACATGAACTATGCATCATGCCTGCGTAGGTTCTGAAGGTCACATTGGCTGGATTCACCAATGTCTTCAGCTTCTCAGCAGTGAGAGAACCAAACATCAGGGGAACAAGAGGATCCAGGTCCCCATGGCACTGAAGAATAGAAATGTCTCTGTTCACGCCACTGATAGGGCCCTGCAGACAACATGACAGAGCTGTGTTATTCACTCAAAGGGGTGGCACGCTGTGTCAGGCGCATACAACCAGAGACAGGCAAGTATCATACGGCGTGTTCTCACATCACAGGTGACATCTGGCCACAGAAATGACACTCCCTCCATCCCTGTGCCCTCCAACTCTTCATTTAAAGGACACAGGATCACTCTGCTTGTAGTAAATGTTCTCCTAATGAATCAGTTCCTCAAAGCACATTGTATCCTAGTCATATGTCCAGTGTCTGGACTCTGTTTTAGCTGAATCATGTTCTTCTCAGCTCTTACTTGATTTAAATAAGAAGGTTAATAAATACTATGTGCAAGACACCAAAGAGTTACTATATAGTGACAAGGAAAAAAGAAAACGCTAGATTTAAAGATGAATTTGAAAATGTCCTTGTCCTTTGTGTGTATTATGTACTGCTTTACATACTGAGTATTTAAAAACTACATTCTCTGGCAAAATTCTGCTATTAGGCAGTGAGCATACTGAGCATTCCAAAAACATTATTTCTATGCATTAAAAGTAGCCCTAATTTTTGATATAAATCTTACAGTGTAACAAAGCCATCAAATATAGAATTCATGACAGTAGGGACTACTTTCTTGTTTTAAGGGCTCACTCATTTCTTCCATTTTCTGCAATCCACAGTAAAGGCAGTGCAGTGTGCAGATAAAGTCAAATAAATACATCACAAAGGAAACAGATACTTTCTGTACTTTCAGCTCAATTTGTTGTAAACCTAAAACCGCCCTAAAAATTTAAGTATTTACTACTACTAATAAGCTAATATGAGGCTGTTCTCAACAATATCTGCCATCTCAGAGCTCAGCGATGCCCCGCTGCACGCATGGGTCAGGCACCTGTGGAAACGAAGCCCGCAGTGGCAGCCAGCAGCTGAGAGCGGTGACCCCGGCCAGCTTCTGCTGTGTGGTCAGAGCCGTGTACAGAGATAAAGCTCCTCCCTGGAGAGACAACAGGCAGAGTCAGTGGGGCGGATCTGCTCCCAAGAGCAGTGGGAGTGATTCTTGCTATCAATACCATCTGCTAGGAAAAAAGTCACACTGGATGGCTGGCATCTAATGAAATTAGGCAAACTGGTAGAAACACATGCACCCCCCAGCAGCACATCCTCCAGGACTTGAGTCTCCACCTTGAAGACAGTCATGAGAGCTCAGTGACGCCCCAACCAGCCAAGATGCAGTTTGAACAGCAGAGTTCGTGGCTACCCTGACAATGCTTGAGGGGTAGTCCAAATTTATAGTCACTATCCTCTCTGCAGTCTTGGTAGAAAACCATATCTGGTCTTAAACTGGTATTACTTTCTAAAATAAGAATTCAGGATGATAAGCACTGTCTTGGGGGACACCTCGGGAACACTGGCCAGGAGCTCACAACCCCCTGCCCAGGCCTGGAGCCTGTATTCACTCTGGCCCACAGCTTCCAGGGCCACACAAGGATGTGAGAGCCTTTCTCATTTGAGAAATTTGATGACTGTCAGGCTCTATGTGGCTGGAACTGTAACATGTAACATGTAAGCTCAAGAATGGGAAAAGTGAGAGGAAGCAGAGGCCACCCATGGTTGGTGAGGCAAGTGAGGCCGACGGGCCGAGAGGCAGATGCAGGGGGAGAGCCACCCGAGTGCGAGCTGCCTCTGGGAGCCTGGCTTCATTCTCATCGCTGGCTTCTGGGATGTGACCCCAGACTCGTAACCTACTCTTTCTTGACTAAGGTGTTAGGATTTAGTTTCTGGCTGCTCTAATCAACGAACCTCCTTGACAGACTCCTGTCTGAACCAAGTGTTCATTCCTATAACCACATTTATGTCACAATGTGTGCACTACAGTGAACACTACTCGTGACTTCCAACAAATACCACATCAACAGCGTGTCTTTTTACTGTATCATATCAACAACCTATGTTTCCATTGAATTCTAACTTCTAAATGACTCCATAATTCCGAAACTGCCCTAATTCAGGTCGTCTGGACGCTAAACTGTTGCCTTGGAGGATTTACAGATTGGCAGTGAGGGCAGTTTGAGGGGGTGGGGGGTGACATGGCAAACAGGTGATGAGCTGAAATTAAGATGTAAATGTTAGTATGTGTAACTGTAGAAAAAGTACCGCAGGTGGGAGAAAAAGTACAGGAAGAGAAGAAAGATGCCAAAAGTAAACATGATACACTTTTATCTAAAATCTGTTCTGCGTGACAAGAAAAAAGAGAACAGAATGACATCACCAAGACTGACTTGGCTCCCCTCATAGAACCATCTACTCCAGAATGGGAGCCCCCGAGGGATCCTCAAACACAGGGTGTGGCTGGAGCACCCCTGACCTTGGGACCAGCAGACACAGCGGTGGTCAGCAAGTGGCTGGTGCAGCCCCCCAACTGGGGTCCCTTTTGTTGGGGCCCCTACTCTGATCCCACCTGACTAGGATTCCAGGGGGTCTGTGGGGCTTGACCGCTGGGAATTTGTGAGAAAAAGAAGGAAGGGATTTTTCTCTTCTTTGACCTTATTTCCCATCAGTCATCTCCTCCTGGGACAGGGCCTCATACCTGTGTTTCAGCAGTTTTATCTAGAGGGGCACACAATGTTAACAAATACAGCTATGTGTATGCTGTGATTACTCAAGAAAAACACATTCCAGGCTCCAGTTGATTTCCTTAAATAAACTGACTTTCAAGTCGTCATCTTTAGAGTGAAGCCTATCACTGACAGAGAAAACTAGAAAAGGAGAACTTCCCAGTCCAATCAGACTTAACTCAGCATTAAAGGGAAGGAGTACATCATATTCTGTAACATCTTCTAAAAACAGGACTCCCATAAGAAAAGGATCAAGACTTCTAGACAAATACACCAATGACACACCACCCAAAATTTTCTTACCTGAGAAAATCCTCCCAAAATAATTCTGTGAGAAGGAATGCCGTTCTTCACCTCTTGGTCTATCAAAGCCTTTACTAAAAGTAACATAAAAAATAAAATCACCAAGAATTAAATCACCAATACTTTCAAAGGTAAGTCCGCTGATGTGCTTTTCCATTATTAATTTTCTCCTATTTAAATGGTATCAGTGTATTAAAGGTCAAAACTAGTGGACAACTTGAGGCACTCTCTTAAGATACAAAATTAGAATGCATTTTCAAGAACTCAATTTTGTAGGCACTGCTTGAACTGTTCAATTATTTGTTACGTGATCTGTAAAGCAGTTTTTTCTCTCATCAGTGTAGAGGGATGAATAGTCCTTTATCCACAATCCATTCTGCTCATATATATTCTATAGTTCTTTCTCTCCAATGAACCCCAGGCTGCTGTTGCTGCTGCTAAACCGCTTCAGTCGTGTCTGACTCTGTGCGATCCCATAGACGGCAGCCCACCAGGCTCCGCCGTCCCTGGGATTCTTCAGGCAAGAATACTGGAGTGCGTTGCCATTTCCTCCTCCAATGTAGGAAAGGGAAAAGTGAAAGTGAAGTCGTTCAGTCACGGCCAACTCTTAGCGACTCCATGGACTGCAGCCCACAGGCTCCTCCGTCCATGGGCATTTGTACCTAAAAGCTGTTATTTTAAAATCGTAGATAGTTAAGTACTTTACGTGGGTCGTGATTTACAGTGCTTGAATAATTTGCCTTATTATTTAAAACCCCCAAACACAGTATTAATTTTCCCTATAGCTGGTAAATAATGTGGGGGGGGGGGGA
>SJYA01002114.1:4354927-4382784 GCA_006410615.1 Neotragus moschatus | reverse complement strand
GATGTCAGAATCAGTCTGGAATTTCCTGGTAGGCATGAGGGTGTTAGAGAGCCTGATAGGATCCCTTCCATCTCCTCCCAAAAATGAGTTAATCTGCTCCCTCTTGATGAAAGAGGAGGGTGAAAAGGCTGGGTTAAAACTCAACATTCAAAATACTAATATGGCATCTAGTCCCATCACTCCATGGCAAATAGATAGGAAACAACGGAAACAGTAGCAGACTTTATTTTGGGGGGCTCCGAAAATCACAGCAGATGGTAACTGCAGCCATGAAATCAAAAGACACTTGCTCCTTGGAAGAAAACTATGACCAACCTAGATAGCATATTAAAAAGCAGAGACATTATTTTGCCGACAAAGGTCTGTCTAGTCAAAGCTATGGTTTTTCCAATAGGCATGTATAGATGTGAAAGCTGAGTGTCGAAGAACTGATGCTTTTGAACTGTGGTATTGGAGAAGACTATTGAGAGTCCCTTGAACTGCAAGGAAATCCAACCAGTCAATGCTAAAGGAAATCAATCATGAATATTCATTGGAAGGACTGATGGTGAAGCTGAAACTCCAATACTTTGGCCATCTGATGCAAAGGGCCAACTCATTGGAAAAGACCCTGATGCTGGGCAAGATTGAAGGCAGGAGAAGGGGACGACAAAGGATGAGATGGTTGGATGAAGCACTGACTGGATGGACATGATTTTGAGCAACCTCTGGGAGTTGGTGATGGACAGAGAAGCCTGGCATGCTGCAGTCCATGGGGTCACACAGAGTCAGACATGACTGAGTGACTGAACTGAGCTCTTGTTCCCACCTTCTTTCTACCCGTGAAAGTCCTCTGTCTGTGCAGCTCCTCAGACCTCCTTTCTGCTTGCCNTTTGAGCAACCTCTGGGAGTTGGTGATGGACAGAGAAGCCTGGCATGCTGCAGTCCATGGGGTCACACAGAGTCAGACACGACTGAGTGACTGAACTGAGCTCTTGTTCCCACCTTCTTTCTACCCGTGAAAGTCCTCTGTCTGTGCAGCTCCTCAGACCTCCTTTCTGCTTGCCATATTGGATGCTGCCCAATTCATGAATGGCTGCATGAAGCCATTAGTTTTTAATTTACTCAGTTGAAGTAATGTTTTGTTTTTTTTTAAACTGAAGGACAATTGCTTTAGAGTACTGTAAAGCAACCATTGTGAATCAACCATAGGTTTACCCTTGTCCCCTCCTCCCAGCCTTCTAGGTTGTTACGGAGCCCCAGTTTGAATTTTGTTTTTAACAGTCCTTAGGGAGTCCAGGGTAAGGAAGATAGTGAGCAAAGATCTTTAAAAAAAAAAAAAAACAACTTCACATTACTCACATGATAGCCAGAATGCTGAAAGTTAAAGGTCTTATACATGTTCTTTTTGTTTTTTCAATCATTCTTGTCCTGAATCTGAGTGCTGAAAATTTTGTGGGCTTTCAGAACTCTTAAATTGATGCTGATTTAAAAAAAAAAAGAGAGGCGTGGCTTTTGGGATTTTCACTGAGCGGCTCATGAGTCTACAGACCAATTTGAGGAAATCTGACAACTGAAACTTCTGATCTAAGAACTGATTGATATTAATTTTGTTAATGTTGGATTTCTGTCAGTGATGTTTTATACTTTTCATCGTATAGACCTGAATAGTATGAAAGTTGGTCAGTCGTGTCCAACTTTTTGTGACCCCATGGACTGTACAGTCCATGGAATTCTCCAGGCTAGAATACTGGAGTGGGCAGCCTTTCCCTTCTCTAGGAGATCTTCCCAACCCAAGGATCAAACCGAGGTCTCCTGCATTGCAGGCAGATTCTTTACCAGCTGAGCCACAATGAAAGCACAAGAATACTGGAGTGCGTAGCCTATCCCTTCTCCAGGGGATCTTCCTGACCCAGGAATTGAACTGGGGTCTCCTGCATTGCAGACAGATTCTTTACCAACTGAGCTACCAGGGAAGCCCCATTGGCCTAATATTTTGTCAAATTTATCCCCCCAAAATCCATATTTAATGCTGCTATAATTTTTAATGATCATCATGTGGGATCTTATTTCTCCCACCATGAATCAAACCCTTGCTCCCTGAAGTGGGAGCATGGAGTCTTAACCACCAGACTGCCAGGGAAGTCCCACTTCATTCTTTTTTATGACTCAATGGTCACTATTAACCAGGGCTGGAGTCAGGATGAACTTAAATAGTTGCTGAGGTGTTTTCCTATTACAAGGTCTCCTTAATGTGATTTAAACAGGGGCTAGCACAACACCCCAAGCATGTGGGTGGTTAATAAACATTATCTTGTGATGATAATAATGATGTAAAACTTCTGTAGGCATAAAGATCAATGACTTATGACTTATTCACCACACACCATTAATATTACATTCTTAAAACATAGGTGAGACTCATCAAATTATTTTCACTTTTATATGCTTGGTCAACATGTTGCCATGGGATAAACTGGAGTCTACAGCTAACCACAGTTATTACTTATACTATTATTAACCGATGTCCACCAATAACATTACATAACCTATACAACAGAAAGCGTCTACTTCCCAGAAGTGCAGCACACTGTTTTATGTTTCCTGTATCTCATTTATTCAATAGAAATTTTTTTGATGATAAAAAACAATATTGGAAATGAACACTCACCCAGAAGCTCATTACTTAGTGAAAACTATGATTTTTCTAGATAAGGGGAAAAATTGTGCTTCTTTCTGGATATTAGGACACATTTTGCAACATATTTTGCAATTTTCTTCCCAGAAGTATGAAATTTCTAACAGACGATGAAATATATTGAACAGAGAAGCCTTAAGGTCAGGAACTAGCTTTTATTTTTTCACTGTATTTCTTTCTATTTCTAAATAGTCTAGTCTTGTATCTTCACACTGTTTTACGGAACTCATATATATATATATTTTTTCAATTGAAGGATAATTGCTTTACAGAATTTTGTTGTTTTCTGCCACATATCAACATGAATCAGCTACAGGCATACATATGTCCACTCCCTCTTGAAAGTGTTTGTGCTATTAGCTTTATAAAAGGCTTTTTTTAACTTTTCAAAAGTACTCATTTTTGGAAGCTTTCCCTTACCTTCAAATAATCTGGAAACAATACTTTTGACTTCCCCCATGTATATTTTTGTACCAAGTTCAGTAGCTTGCTCAAATATTGCTCAAATAAAGGAATGAATGCAACTTTTCCTGTAGTTTTTTTCTTTTTTGCCCTGACACATGCAACTTGTGGGATCTGAGTTCCCTGACCAAAGCTGGAACCCCAGGTCCAGTAGTGAAAACTCAGAATCTTAATCACTGAACTGCCAGGGAATCCCCTTTTGTTTTTTACACTTGATTTAAAATAACTTCAAAAAGGTTTAGCTAAACATAGACATAGCTGCTCTCCAAAATTTTATTTCCATCTTCACTACTTGTGATCACCAGTAGGAACAAACCCCCAGCAAGATGGTGAAACAAACAAAAACAATAACAGTACAGGAATGGGCCATGGTCTGTATCACACTCATGTAAGGCAAAAATAAGGAAGCTGATATTTCTGAGTGAAAATAATGTACTTTGGGCTGCAGATATTCAACTTTATACTATTAAAAAAAATACTACTTACGTAGTAAGAGGCAGTGGATGAATCCTGGCTGCTTACTATTAGAATTTGGTTAAGCTACCAACCTTGCCAAGTCTGTCAAAGGTAATAACATCTACTCAACAAGGGGTTGTTTAGTCAATGAATCAAGCCAGGTGGCTCCTTCATTAACAGCAAGTGAAGTCAGCATCTCTGACTTGGTCAGAGCGCTGCAAGTGCACTTGGGTGGGGTGCAGAGTTTGAGTCTTAAGCACAGGTTGGTACCAGCCAGCCATTGGTAATAGCTCGACTCTGGTACTATTATATCTCAGGGTTGCCAACTGAAAGGCACTCACTATCTGCCTCTACAAAGATGAAGTCAGGAGCCACTGCAGCCCCTGTCTTTCAACACCTCCCTCACCTCAGAGTTCAGGTCTGAGATCAGGAGTGAGGCATCCATGTTCTGGGAAAAACTGACAGAACTGGCCTTCATATATTCAGATATTTTCAGATTTTACAAGCCCAAATTCTTTAAGCAGTGAAATCATTAATGGGGACACCTGCTCCTCCTCACTAGCAGGAGCCTCTGCAAAATGTGCTTGACTCCACTCATTTCAATTGCTCAGACGTGTCCAACTTTACATGCCAGGCTTCCCTGTCCATCACCAACTCCTAGAGCTTGCTCAAACTCATGTCCATCCAGTCGGTGATGCCATCCAACCGTCTCATCNGCAGAGTGGACCTCGCTGTGGGTGGGCTATTACCATCACCCACCCCCACCCCCCTGCTGTGCTGCCGGAGCTTGGCTTGTGATTCAGTTCACAGGCGTGTTGGAGGGGCCCCGACAGGCAGTTCTTCAGGAGACGTGAAGGGAGGAGGTAATCACGGGCAAGTGGACAATGGGACCTCAGCTTCCAGCCCCAGGAAGTACTCAAGAGGCCCTTAGGAGTGTCCCCCGTGCCCAGTAAATGACTCAGCTCCCCGGAGCCGCAGTGAGAGTGGAGGAGGAGGCAGGCAGACACCAGACTTGCTGAAGCTGGTGGTCTCGGGCTCTCCAGGTGGAGGGAAGTCAGGAGAGAACGATAAAAGGAAGAATGAAAACAGGAAACAGGTGCCTGGTGATGCGTCACAGCAGGGAGCACTTGCTGGGGCGCAGGGCTTAGTCATAAACAGCTGTATCCTGGCCTTAATCTCCTAGTCCTGCAGCTCATTCTCAGCCAGCCTAGGCACGTTCCACAGAGTCCGTCCACTCTGCTCTCATCGGGGTCAGCAGAGACTGGAGCCGTGTTATATAACAGTGCCCTGTGCCAGGTCATTTCCAAGGCAGCAGATCTAAGTAGGAAAGCCACACGCCCTCTGTCTACATCCCAGTCTTGCCTGGTGTGATTTAAGCCTGTTCTCACCGGATGTGGCCTGTGCGTGTCTGCAGAGAAGTCTTTAGTTGATATGGGTTAGAAAAGATCTTTTAGTGCCTGAAAGTAATTACTGTGGATTGCTTTGGCTTATTTTCCTTTTCTTTGGCCGTGCCTCTTGGCATGGGGGTTCTTAGTTCCCTGACCAGAGATCGAACCCACACCCCTTGGCAGTGAGAGCATGGAGACCTAACCACTGGCCCGTCAGGGATTTGCCCTTTTCCTCTTTTAATGTCCCTTTGTTCTTTGGGTTGTGGGTAGACTGCAGTGGCAGAGCAAGCGTCCAACAGCAGCAGCAGGTGTGCTGAGCATGTGTCAGAACAAAGCACACTCCCTGGCGTCAGTGAGTGCAGACCCTGTGCTGTGTCAGGGGGATTGGTTATGGCATGCATGGCACAGCCTTGCATCTGTAAACCTCAGTGCTGATCTAGGGTTTCACGGAAGCCAGCTGACCCGGGGCGCATCCTCTAACTCCAACACCCACTCCTTCTGTCTCCTGTGGTTAGGGACTCAGTGGGTTACCTGGGCAGGAGACTCACCCAGTTACCTGGGCAGAGGCTCCAGGCACGGAGGCCAGTGTGCAAACTGGTCAGGAGAATTTTCCTGGGCTCAGAATCTAGTATTAGTTATGTGACCACTGCTTAACCTCTCTGAGCCTCCACTTCACCATCTGAAAAATGCAGGATAATGACAGATCCTAACATATCTGGTGATGATGGGGACAGAGAAATCAGTGTGTGAAGCACTTCCCACTGTGCCTGGCACAGAAGTGCCTCTAAGTGTTCATGAATTAAGCATCTTATGTGACCCACCTCTTATGTGATTGTTTATTGTTCAGTCACTCAGTCAGGTCCAACTCTTTTGTGATGCCCTGGACTGTAGCCCACGAGGCTCCTCTGTCCATGGGATTTTCCAGGCAAGAATACTGGAGTGGGTTGCCATTTCCTTCTCCAGGGGATCTTCCTGACCCAGGAATCGAACCTTCATCTCCTGAATTGCAGCCGGATTCTTTACCTCTGAGCTTCTGGGGAAGCCCTGTGTATATCTTATAGCTTTATAAGCATCAAAGTAATTTTAATTTCTTTTATATAAATATATTGCTTAGTCATTCATTTCTCCAGGGGAATCTTCCTGACCTGCTCACTTGGCTAAAGGGCAGAGATCAGACTGCACTTGACCTTCTAACCCATGCTGCTGCTGGTCACCACAGAGGATGTATTGACACTTGAGTTTCCCCAGATGTGAAATGGGAAACATATTCACTGCGCAGAGCAGTTGTCAGCATTTCTGGTTCAGGATTTAAGTTCCTTGTGAATTACAGAATAACCTGGGTACGGTTGGAAGAAAGCAAGAAATACTAGATTTTGCCTTCTGGTCTCATCTCATAAATAAATTTGAATGCTACTAGTCTAGGAGAAGGTGATGGCACCCCACTCCAGTACTCTTTCCCGGAAACTCCCATGGACGGAGGAGCCTGGTAGGCTGCAGTCCATGGGGTCGTGAAGAGTCAGACACTTACTGAGCGACTTTGCTTTCACTTTTCACTTTCATGCATTGGAGAAGGAAATGGCAGCCCACTCCAGTGTTCTTGCCTGGAGAATCCCAGGGACGGTGGAGCCTGGTGGGCTGCCACCCATGGGGCTGCACAGAGTTGGACACGACTGAAGCGACTTAGCAGCAGCAGCAGCAGCAGTCTAGGTTTTATGAGGTTGCATTTTTTAAATAATTACTTTCACATTGAAAGCAAAATGAAAAGGTTTTTAAAGAGGAAGTTTTTCTGTTTGTTTTAGTGAGCTCTAGACACTTGCATCTTTCAAAGAACAAATCCTTTTGAGACCAAAAGGCAAAACCTGGTGGGTTAAGTAGGTTGGGATAAGACGTCTGTCATCCACTAAGCCTAAGCCCCAGTGCACGCTTTCGTCAGAGAGCCTGGCAGCGCTCACTGCTCTGAATCAATCCCAGAAGTAGCCATGATCTTGCTAATCCTTGTAAATCCAGGCTCAAAGCATTGTACAGTCCCTCTGCAGGAAAGGAATTCTCGTCTCCGGCGGGAGAGGCCTGTCGGGGGCAGTTTGTGTGTTGTGTCAGTGTCTTCAGGTCTCTCCTTTGACATCCCCACAGCTTTGTGTATACCATCTGCCTTCTTCCCACTGCTGTGGTTGTTCGGTCACCCAGTCATGTCCAACTCTTTGTGGCCCCACAGACTGCAGCACACTAGACTTCCCTGTCCTTCACCATCTCCCGGAGCTTGCTCAAACTCATGTCCATTGAGTTGGTGATACCATCCGACCATCTTGTCCTCTGTCATCCCCTTCTCCTCCTGCCTTCAATCTTTCCCAGCATCAGGGTCTTTTCTAATGAGTTGGCTCTTCACATCAGGTGGCCAAAGTCCACAGCTGTGGACTTTCTGGCAAAACTTTCCACAGAGCCCTTTCCACTGTAGAGCCAATTCCTCTGTGGCCTGGCTGACGCCTGTGTCTCTCCAATAAATACTGCCGATGTCTTTTCCTAAGAACTCTGGCTTATCGAGACATGAGTTATGTCCAGGAAAGGTGTTCAGGTGTCCAACTGAGTTGTGACACATTTATACACTCAACTACCCTCTCCATGGTTGCCTCTTGTCCATTTCTAGTCAGTTCCTTCCCTCATATCCTAACACCTGGCAACCAGTGATCTTACTTCTGCTCCCGTGATTTTTCCTTTTCCAGAATTTCCCTTCTGGGCTTTGGAGCATCCTGAGGGTGGCTTTCTTCACTTGGCACGAGGCCTGTGGAGGGCTTAGCCGTGCCACTGTTTCTGCAGGCGGTTCTGCCCTTTGATTGCCGAGTGCATTTCCATTTCGTGGCTGTTCCACGGCCTGCCACCATTACGATAAGCTTCAGACCTCTGTACGCTGATGTGTGTATAAGTAGTGCGTTCTTTCCCACTGCAGCACACATGTTCCATTACACAATCTGCTTACTCATCCACCTGGAGAAGGGTAATTGCCTCGTTTATAGTTTTTGTCTATCACAAATCAAGCTGCCACGAACATCTGTGTACCAGTCTCTGGGTGTGTGCTTCCTNGTGTATAAGTAGTGCGTTCTTTCCCACTGCAGCACACATGTTCCATTACACAATCTGCTTACTCATCCACCTGGAGAAGGGTAATTGCCTCGTTTATAGTTTTTGTCTATCACAAATCAAGCTGCCACGAACATCTGTGTACCAGTCTCTGGGTGTGTGCTTCCTTTGCTCATGGGTAAATGCCTACATCACATACCAGGCTGTTGTCTAAAGTCATTTAACCATTTTTCATCCCCCTCCCACCCCTGAGCAAGATCCCATGTACTCCTCGTTCTCACCAGCACTTGCAGGGCCAGCTTGTTCAGTTCTGACTCTTGTAATAGGTCTTATGGAATTAGTTAAAGAAACATCAGCTGTTTTCTTGAGTGTTTTCATCATCAGTTGATGTTGAATTTTGTCCATTTCTTTTTCTGTGTCTTCAAAATGATCATGTGGTTTTTGTATTTTATTCTATTTTGGGGGTTTTACATTGATTTTCAGATGTATTGAACAAGATTTACAGGTCATTGATAAACCCCACTTGCTTTTTTGTTCTTAGATTTGGTTTGCTAGTATTTCGTTCTTGATTTCTGTAATGTCTTGGTCTGGCTTGGTATCAGTATAATACCGGGCAAATAGAATGATTTGACAGTATTTCCTCCTTGTCTTTTTTTTTTTTTTTTNGTGACAATATACAGCCTTGATGTACTCCTTTTCCTATTTGGAACCAGTCTGTTGTTCCATGTCCAGTACTAACTGTTGCTTCCTGGCCTGCATACAGATTTCTCAAGAGGCAGGTTAGGTGGTCTGGTATTCCCGTCTCTTTCAGAATTTTCCAGTTTATTGTGATCCACACAGTCAAAGGCCTTCCTGCTTAGTGGCTCATAAAATAGCACATCTTCCAATTGGCAACATTTTAGGCTTATTGCAATGTATTTTTAAGGTTATTTTACATAGGACGGTTTGAGGCACAGAGAAGTTAAGCAACAAGTTCAAGGCTTCACAGCTAGTTGGTTTTGTTCCTCGCTGAGTCAAGTCCATCACCTGTGACCCTGTGGACTGCAGCCTACCAGGCTCTTCTGTCCATGGGACCAGGCAAGAATACTGGAGTGGGTTGCCATTTCCTCTTCCATCGGGTCTTCCCAACAAAACAACCTGCCTCCAGGATGGTCCACTGTGTGGGGTAGTGTGTGTGCTATGGCCCTGCTGAGATTTTGGCTGGCCTCCCACTGCCCGGCTTGTCTTTTTTCCTACTGGTCTTCTGAATCCAGGTCTCCAGGTAGGCTGAGCCTGAACCTGCCAGGATCAGCTTCTCCTGCTGATGGAGACACCTTGGCATGACGGCTGTTGTGGACTCACCTGGCCTGATCAGGCCCTGTGGGCATGGGAAGTAAGAACTGTGCTAGAGCGCCCTTGGCTTTTGTTCTCCCTTCAAGCTCCGTGTCTTGGGGGTGCCCTCAGGCCTTCCACATTTCCCACTGAGATGCACCCCAGCTTTTTCTGTAGCTTTCCTCTTCATGTTCCTTAAGTTTGCAAAAATCCATGCCGTCACGGTGCCCGGACTGCATATGGACCTGGAGAGCACACAGTGTTCCTCTCTTTATAATTGTTCGTTGGGTGTCTCCCTGCCCCATTAGGTCAAAGTCCCTGGGATAGAGTCTTGGGCCTGCCACTAGATGAGTGCTCAGAAACTACATCCGAGACNATGTTCCTTAAGTTTGCAAAAATCCAGGCCGTCACGGTGCCCGGACTGCATATGGACCTGGAGAGCACACAGTGTTCCTCTCTTTATAATTGTTCGTTGGGTGTCTCCCTGCCCCATTAGGTCAAAGTCCCTGGGATAGAGTCTTGGGCCTGCCACTAGATGAGTGCTCAGAAACTACATCCGAGACCCGAACTTCTAGAGCCTGAGGGCCTCAGAGGCCATCGATCAAACGTTGCTGATGCACAGACGCAGGGCGGGCTGGGGTCTGGGGCGATGATGCGCCTGGTCCTCTGTCACCGTGGGGGAGGGACTCTCCTCCCCGGGACCCAGATGACATCACCCCTAGCTCCTAGTTCCATCCGCCAGGCCTGGGTCTCTGTCTGGGCCCCATTGTATACATCCTTCCTGAATATTCTATAGAGAAGAAGTCAGTGCCAATTTATTAGAGCCAAACAGACGTGTTTGTAAACGTCACTTCGCCGTGGTTCAGCCATGGGTTAGGAGACTGACAGAGGAAGCTGAACAATGGGTGAGTCGAGAGTGAACCCAGGCACCCAGGGCAGGAGCAGGGTGAGCAAGAAGAAAACCTGAGGCGGGGAGGTCCCCACTCAGAGAGCTAGTGTTTCAGCTCTCAGGAGCTGCTCAGAAGCTGGAGACATGCGCCTCTTTGCCCTGTTCATTCCCCAAACCTATGAATATGCGTTGTGTTGCTTCAGCAGAGGCAGTGCCTGCCATCTGGGGCTGCTGGGTGGAGGGTCCTGGCTCTGAGGCATCTCTGATGTAGCTGCTTTTTGCATCAGGCTGGAGCCTGAAATCCCTCCTCCTCCTGTATGGACCTGCCATCTCCTTTTCCTAGACCAGAACCTTGGAACCCCCGTCCTTGGGCGAGTGTGCCCCCTACCTTGCCCCTGGAACAACGGCAGCTTGACTAGAGTGCCCTGGACTAGGGGCACGGGTCACTCACACTGTGGTCTTGAAAGGAGCCTCTGTCCAATCCTCAGACACAGTGGCAGTAGCATCAAAGGCAAATTGTGTGGGATGTGGGCTCAGGAAAGGTGTAAGAGGGGCCAACACTTTGCTCCAACGTCCTGCCTATAATTCTGGTTCACATGGAACGAGGAGGAGAAAAAGACCAGGGCTCAGGGCTCTTCTCGGACACGGGGGATCCTAGAGGAGAACTAGGGTGAATCTGACCGTGCAAAGATACGTAGGCTTCCCAGGTGGCTTAGTGGTAAAGAACCCTCCTGCTAATGTAGGAGACACAGGAGATGGGGACTTGATCCTTGGGTTAGGAAGATCCCTGGAGGAGGGCATGGCAACTCACTCCAGTGTTCTTGCTTAGAGAGTCCCACGGACAGAAGAGCCTGGCAGGCTGCTGTCCATGGGGTCACACAGAGTCAGACATAACTGAGCACTGAAGATTTGTGCAGTATTTGCCGCTGGTCAGACTTGCTTCCTGCTTGACCTTAGGGACATGGGCCTGGGGATGCTTAGGAGTGGAGCTCAGGACATGGGTGAGAACAGCTGACTGTCCCGCCTCCAGCCAAACCCAGATGTGGACACCTTCTTGCAGAAAGATGGGAAGAACTCTAGACATGTGTGTCTCTGTGAGAGAGAGAGAGAGAGAGAGAGAGAGAGAGAGAGAGAGAGAGAGAGAGAGAGGGTAGAAGCCACAGAGCCTAGGAGAACACAAGCCTAGTCAAACCGTTGCATCCTGTTTTACAAGAAAGACGGAAGCTCCTGCGGGGTCTGGTCATATGAGTGGGAAGCATCACTCAGTGGAAGCAGGTGAAAGTCAGGGTCCAAGCTCCAAGCTGGAGAGAGATGGGTGTGTTCGCAGGGATTCCCACTAAGGACATAGCTCCTCACAAGACTC
Organism: Neotragus moschatus; assembly: GCA_006410615.1. Taxonomy (NCBI): domain Eukaryota; kingdom Metazoa; phylum Chordata; class Mammalia; order Artiodactyla; family Bovidae; genus Neotragus; species Neotragus moschatus. Next base: position 4,371,166 of record SJYA01002114.1, on the reverse strand, counting down.
TCCGAAGGGTTGAAGTTAACCTCCAGCTCTGACCGGTCCATCTGCTCTCGAGCTGGCACACCAGTCAGTCCACAACGACGCTCCTTATTTACCAGTGGGGACACGTGCAGCCCCTCAGCGGGAGATGTTGTGGGCGAGGATCCGGGACTCTGTTCAGACACACAGGCAGAGTCAGGCACAGAGAGAGGCCTTTGAAAGAGAGGCAAGAGCGCCACCCTCTGGCCTGCGGCGCTGTCTCCACCTGCTGGTAGATGTGCGGGTCCGGGGAGGAGGCTGGGGCGAGCGTGCCAGCTCCCCTTCCCTGGACTGCCATCCTCCGGGGCGTGTCTTCCCTGGACACCGGGTTTGACGACGCATCATCTCACGGCCCTGGCCTCTTTCTTCAGTGACTCTCTTCTGCATGGCGGCTGCTGGGGATGTAAAGCCTTGGGGTCAGTGGCCTCGGTTACCCCCCACAATGCTCCCAGGCTCTCCGTGGGGCACAGCGAACACCCCTTATCCTCTCCCCCCAAGATGCTAAATGGCGTTAGGGTCATAGGTTTTCAGGCCTCTATCCCTCGCCTATGAACCACCGACTGTATGCTTTGTAGAATCCCTAAGTTCTCTTATAACAATGTTGTGACAGTTTCAGATGAACAACTAAGGGGCTCAGGCACACATATACATGCGTACCCATTCTCCTCCAAAGCCCCCTCCCATCCAGGCTGCCATATAACGTTGAGCAGACTTCCCTGTGCTGTGTGGTACATTCTTTTTGGTTACCCATTTTAAATACAGCACTGCGTACATGTCCATCCCAAACACCCTAACTACCCCTTCCCCCCGGCCACTGTGAGTTCGTTCTCTACGTTTGTTGAGTCTCTTTCTGTTTTGTAAGTTCACCAGTTTTCAGGTTGATGCTCATGTACTCAGAACCCAGAGGCCAGTTCCCTTTCCAGAAAGAGAATCTGCTGGAAACAGTTGCGTTTCTTTCTCCAGCCCTTCAGTGTCACGATGACAAGTGGCTCGTAGGTGTGGGGTCTGTGTAGGAAGTCTCTGACATGGCCACGCTGAGAATGTTTATTGTAGAAAGGGAACTTTTGCCCTGTGAGGTCACCTCCTCCCAGCCACCACTGGCGTTCTGATATTCTATCACAGGAAATGCCTGGTGGTCCACAAAGCACTCTTCCGATTGCAGCTGCAGAGAGAGAGCATAATTGCTGCAGTGGACAGTGAGGTCTGGGGACCTGCATCCAGGGGTGGCCAGCACCTGGGCCCTGCGAGACACAGACGGGGAGGCTCTTTGTACAATCTCAACATAATCCCAGGAACCCAGGTCAGCTGGCCTCTCATTGTCACACATCTCACGTGGAGAAAAATGTACCAGAGGAGGCCCTTTCTGTTCAGCCGTGCTGTGGGGAATCAGATTCAGATTTGGTTTGTTGAGGCTGCAGTGACTGCCCATCCCCCTCCTCCATCTTTTACCCGATTAATTTGACACTGATTATCCAAATCTCACCTTCATTGTTTGGGTGGGACAGTGGCATGCTGGAAGCATCAGCTTTGACTAGAAAACTGTCTCGGATCAGTGATTTTTGACCCAGAACATTAACATGCACCAAAAGTTTACAGTCCTTCTCTGAAACCTCAGTTCCCTGTGTGACACAGGCCAGCCCCTGGGTTCTCTGGGCCTCAACTTCTGAGCACCAAAGAATTGATGCTTTAGAGCTACAGTGCTGGAGAAGACTCTTCAGAGTTTCTTGGAAAGCAAGGAGATCAATCAGTCAATCCTAAAGAAAATCAACCCTGAACATACACTGGAAAGACTAATGCTAAACCTCCAATACTTTGGCCAGCTGAAGCGAAGAGCCAACTCACTGGAAAAGGGCCCGATGCTGGGAAAGACGGAGGGCAGGAGGAGAAGGGGATGACAGAGGATGAGATGGTTGGATGGCATCAGCAACTCAGTGGATGTGAGTTTGAGCAAACTCCGGGAGATGGTAAAGGACAAGGAAGCCAGGCGTGTTGCATTCCACAGGGTCGCATAAGATCAGACACGACTGAGCCACTAAGCACACACAGCTGGCCAAGTAGCTTGCGTTGGTCCACTTTGATGGCTGAGGTTTCATTTGATGTTTGTGAGGAGCTATCAGAGGACTGGCCTGGAGAACTTGAATGTGCCCATGATTCTCTGCAGTCAGATGGAAGACCAAGGTCAGGCAAGAACTAGACGTGAACCAGAGGGACCAAGACCATGGTGGGTGGAGACGGAGCAAGTCCACTGTCTATGTGGCCTTCAGCTGACAGCCTGGGATTTTGGGCCCCCACTGGCGGCTGCTCTACACCTCCCAGCAGCCACAACAATTCATGGAAATTAATAAATGCATTTATTGGGAGGGGTCATGGGTAAAACAGGAAAATCAGTCCCCCTGCTTCTCAGACAAATAATCCAGGATCGAGTTTCAATAGAAATACGGCCTTCTCCACAGTGCTGAGTATTTATAGCAAACAGAAGTGGTTCAAGCTCTCAGGTAGTTCAGCAAGGTTAAGTACGCTTCTTGTGTTTGTTTAGTTAACAAATGCATTTGGCTGAGGTTTGTCTCACAACTTACCCGGTACTGGAAATTCAGGAATGTGAATGTTCTCATTGCCCTCTGCTCAGGCTGTGGTCAGAGCAAAACAGAATTATTTTTGCTTAAAACTGACAAAAGAGTTCCATAGAGTGAGAAGGGTCATTTCCCACACGTGGTGCCGGGAGAAGGGCTATCCACGTGTAGAAGAGTGAACGCCAACCCCTTTCTTACATCACATACAAAACTAAGTCACAATACATCATAAACCTAAAAGTCAAGACTAAAGCTATTACATTTTTAGAAGAAGACATGAGAGTAAATTTCTGTGACCTTGGGTTAGCTAATATCCATTTGGATGTGGCCCCAAATGCACAAGCAATCAAAGAAAAAAATAGGTAAATTGGACTAGATCACCATTTAAACTTTTTGTGCCACAGATAATGTATCAAGAAAGTGAAAAGACAACCCACAAAATGGGAGAAAACATTTAGAAATCATATATCTGATAAGAAACCAGTATTCAGAATATCAAATAGCTCTTCACATCAACAAAGAGACAAGTTACATAGTTCAACAAAGAGAAAAGTTACATAGTTTTTAAGGTGGCAAAGGATATGAATAGCTATTTCTTTAGAGATGACATGCAAATGGCCAATAANGGAGGCTCTTTGTACAATCTCAACATAATCCCAGGAACCCAGGTCAGCTGGCCTCTCATTGTCACACATCTCACGTGGAGAAAAATGTACCAGAGGAGGCCCTTTCTGTTCAGCCGTGCTGTGGGGAATCAGATTCAGATTTGGTTTGTTGAGGCTGCAGTGACTGCCCATCCCCCTCCTCCATCTTTTACCCGATTAATTTGACACTGATTATCCAAATCTCACCTTCATTGTTTGGGTGGGACAGTGGCATGCTGGAAGCATCAGCTTTGACTAGAAAACTGTCTCGGATCAGTGATTTTTGACCCAGAACATTAACATGCACCAAAAGTTTACAGTCCTTCTCTGAAACCTCAGTTCCCTGTGTGACACAGGCCAGCCCCTGGGTTCTCTGGGCCTCAACTTCTGAGCACCAAAGAATTGATGCTTTAGAGCTACAGTGCTGGAGAAGACTCTTCAGAGTTTCTTGGAAAGCAAGGAGATCAATCAGTCAATCCTAAAGAAAATCAACCCTGAACATACACTGGAAAGACTAATGCTAAACCTCCAATACTTTGGCCAGCTGAAGCGAAGAGCCAACTCACTGGAAAAGGGCCCGATGCTGGGAAAGACGGAGGGCAGGAGGAGAAGGGGATGACAGAGGATGAGATGGTTGGATGGCATCAGCAACTCAGTGGATGTGAGTTTGAGCAAACTCCGGGAGATGGTAAAGGACAAGGAAGCCAGGCGTGCTGCATTCCACAGGGTCGCATAAGATCAGACACGACTGAGCCACTAAGCACACACAGCTGGCCAAGTAGCTTGCGTTGGTCCACTTTGATGGCTGAGGTTTCATTTGATGTTTGTGAGGAGCTATCAGAGGACTGGCCTGGAGAACTTGAATGTGCCCATGATTCTCTGCAGTCAGATGGAAGACCAAGGTCAGGCAAGAACTAGACGTGAACCAGAGGGACCAAGACCATGGTGGGTGGAGACGGAGCAAGTCCACTGTCTATGTGGCCTTCAGCTGACAGCCTGGGATTTTGGGCCCCCACTGGCGGCTGCACTACACCTCCCAGCAGCCACAACAATTCATGGAAATTAATAAATGCATTTATTGGGAGGGGTCATGGGTAAAACAGGAAAATCAGTCCCCCTGCTTCTCAGACAAATAATCCAGGATCGAGTTTCAATAGAAATACGGCCTTCTCCACAGTGCTGAGTATTTATAGCAAACAGAAGTGGTTCAAGCTCTCAGGTAGTTCAGCAAGGTTAAGTACGCTTCTTGTGTTTGTTTAGTTAACAAATGCATTTGGCTGAGGTTTGTCTCACAACTTACCCGGTACTGGAAATTTAGGAATGTGAATGTTCTCATTGCCCTCTGCTCAGGCTGTGGTCAGAGCAAAACAGAATTATTTTTGCTTAAAACTGACAAAAGAGTTCCATAGAGTGAAAAGGGTCATTTCCCACACGTGGTGCCGGGAGAAGGGCTATCCACGTGTAGAAGAGTGAACGCCAACCCCTTTCTTACATCACATACAAAACTAAGTCACAATACATCATAAACCTAAATGTCAAGACTAAAGCTATTACATTTTTAGAAGAAGACATGAGAGTAAATTTCTGTGACCTTGGGTTAGCTAATATCCATTTGGATGTGGCCCCAAATGCACAAGCAATCAAAGAAAAAAATAGGTAAATTGGACTAGATCACCATTTAAACTTTTTGTGCCACAGATAATGTATCAAGAAAGTGAAAAGACAACCCACAAAATGGGAGAAAACATTTAGAAATCATATATCTGATAAGAAACCAGTATTCAGAATATCAAATAGCTCTTCACATCAACAAAGAGACAAGTTACATAGTTCAACAAAGAGAAAAGTTACATAGTTTTTAAGGTGGCAAAGGATATGAATAGCTATTTCTTTAGAGATGACATGCAAATGGCCAATAAACACATGAAAATATGCTCAACATCATTAGCATTTTATTCAGTTCAGTAGCTCAGTCATATCTGACTCTTTACGACCCCATGGGCTGCAGCATGCCAAGCTTCCCTGTCCATCACCAACTCCTGGAACTTGCCCAAATTCATGTCCATCGAGTCAATGATGCCATCCAATCTTCTCATCCTCTGTCGTCCCCTTCTTCTCCTGCCGTCAATCTTTCCCAGAATGAGGGTCTTCCAATGAGTCAGTTCTTCACATTAGGTAGCCAGAATATTGGAGTTTCAGCTTCAGCATCAGTCCTTCCAGTGAATATTCAGAACTGATATCCTTTAGGATGGACTGGTTGGATCTCCTTGCAGTCCAAGGGACTCTCAGAAGTTTTCTCCAACACCACAGTTCAAAAGTATCAATTCTTCAGTGCTCAGCTTTCTTTATCATCCAACTCTCATATCCATACATGACTACAGGAAAAACCATAGCTTTGACTAGATAGACATTTTTTTTTAAATTTTTAATTGAAGGATAATTGCTTTACAGAATTTTGTGGTATTCTGTCATACATCAACAAGCATCAGCCATAGGTACACCCATGTCCCCTCCCTCCCAGAACTCCCTCCCAACTCCCTTCCCACCCCACCCTTCGGCCTGTCGCAGAGCCCCTGTTTGAGTTCCCCGAGTCATACAGCAAATTCCCATTGGCTTTCTGTTTTAACACATGGTATTGTTAATTTCTATATTACTCTCCATACATCTCCCCTTCTCCCCCTTCTCCTCCCACCTTGTCCATAGGTCTGTTCTCTATGTCTGTTTCTCCATTGCCACCCTGAAAATTAGTTCATCAGTGCCGTCTCTTCAGATTCCATATATATATGTCAGTAACGATATTTATATTTCTCTTTCTGACTTACTTCATTCTGTATAATGGGCTCTAGTTTCATCCACCTCATTAGAACAGATTCAAATGCGTTCCTTTTTATGGCTGAGTCATATTCCATTGCATATAGGTACCACAGCTTCTTTATCCATCCGTCAATGGACATCTTGGTTGCTTCCACGTTCTAGCTATCGTAAATAGAGCTGCAGTGAACACTGGGGTACATGTGTCTTTTCAGTTTTGATTTCCTTAGGATGTATGCCTAGGAGTGGGATTGCTAGGTCATATGGTGGTTTTATTCCTAGTTTTTTAAGGAGTCTCTATACCGCTAGACGGATCTTTGTCAGCAATGTCTTTTCTTTTTAATATGCTATCTAAGTTGATCATAGCTTTTCTTCCAAGGAGTAAGCATCTTTTAATTTCAAGGCTGCAGTCACCATCTGCAGTGATTTTGAAGCCCAAGAAAATAAAATCTCTCACTGTTTCCATTGTTTCTCCATCTATTTGCCATGAAGTGATGAGACTGCATGATCTTCATTTTCTGAATGTTGAGTTTTAAGGGAGCTTTTTCACGCTCCTCTTTCACTTTCATCAAGAAGCCCTTTGGTTCTGCCTCTTTTTCTGCCATAAGGGTGGTGTCATCTGCACATCTGAGGTTATTGATATTTCTAGCTGTAATCTTGATATCATCTTGTGCTTTATCCAGCCTGGCATTTTGCATGATGTACTCTGCATATAAGTTAAATAAACAAGGTGACGATATGCAATAGGCTTGACGTACTCCTTTCCCAATTTGGAACCAGTCTGTTGTTCCATGTCCAGTTGTAACTGTTGTTTCTGACCTGCATACAGATTTCTCAGGAGGCAGGTAAGGTGGTCTGGTATTCCCATCTCTTGAAGAATTTTCCACAGTGTGTTGTGATCTACACAGTCAAAAACTTTAGCATAGTCAATGAAGCAGAATTAGATGTCTTTCTGGAATTTAGGGAAACATGAATCAAAACCACAGAAAAATACCACTTCAAACCCACTAGGATAAGTATAATAAAAAAAATCACTAGTGAATGTTGGTCAAGAGGTGGAAAAAGTGGAACCCTCCTAGAATGCGGGTGAGAATGTAAACTGGTGCAGTGAGTAAGAAAAGTAGTTTGGCAGTTCATCAAGATGTTAAACGTAGAGTTACTATATGCCTCCTCTTGTACGTGCCCAAGAAAATTGATGACATACAACCACACATAAACTTGTACATAAATGTGCTTAGCAGCATTATTCGTCATAGTCAAAAGATGAAACAGCCCAAGTGTCCATTAAATAGTGAACAGATACACACCAAGGGGTGCATCCATGTGTGGTTCACGACAGGTGTTATTTGGCCATAAAGCGGGATGACCTGCTGACATGCCCTACACCAAGGAGGAGCCACGAACACACTGAGCTGCATGAAGGAAGCCAGGCAAAAAGACCACATACCATGTGATCCCGTTTGTGTGGACTGTCGGGAACAAGCAGAGCGAGAGACAGAAAGCAGATTAGCAGTTTTCTCAGGCTGAAGTCAGGGGTGGTTGGAGAAATGGCTGCTCATGGGTCTTGACATTTGGAGTGGTGTCATTATCCTAAACTCAGACCGTGGAGACAGTGTACATCTCTGTGAATATTCTCACACTATTGAATGGTGTATTTTACATGGGTGAATTTTGTACATGGGGTAAATTCTATCCCAATTTGTTTTTAACATAATTGACATGCAGGGAGGGAGGGAGGGAGGTGATGAGACAAGATGGAGTGGCAACTCTGGGCCTCCTGCACCCCACAATGCTTTCCCCTCCCCCACCCCGATGCTGACCCCAGGCCACCACAGGGAGGCCTTTTCCAGCTAGGCTGTGAGAGGGAAGGGGCCCCTATACCCTCCTCCTACCTGACTGAGTCCCACAAACATAGAAGACAAAAGTCCCTCAGGCTGATTTGGTCACGGAGAAAGGAAAAACATGATGGATCCCAGTGAACAATTTACATAGAGATTAGCATAGCTTTCTCAGCAGGATTTAAAAGATGGTTTTTGGTTCTTCATAGAATGTTTTTAAAGTAGAAATATTTACACACTACAGACTTGATTCTCTGTGTGACACTCTGTCTAGGCCTTTTCCTTTTCTCTATTCACTATACTTGTGTGTATATATATATATATATGCACACTGAATATGTACCTAATTTTTGCTGTTCTATTTTTCTGCTTCAGTCTTAATCCCTTGCCTCCTCATAATATGATTTATATGGACCCTTGTTGCTCTGCACAGGATTGTGAGGTCACAAGGATGCACCTTGTAAGGTCTCTGCTCTCAGAGAGTGTGGGTGCACCCAGCTCCATCAGCTGACGTCTGACCCCATCTTCATATTACATGGAGGGCAGGCAGCCCAGCCTGAGGGCTCCCAGGGGTCCTCAGGCCAGTTCCAGGGGTGACCAGAGAGGCCTCCTTGGTGCAAGGACTCTCTGTCAGCCTCAAGGAAGCTGTTCCAGAGCTGTGTGTGCTCTCCCCGTCTTCATCCATCCTCACAAAGTGGGGGCCACATCACGTGGGATGCACCCTTGGCTGCCCTGGTCAGTGGAACACTGACCTGCATCTGTGTTTGGTTTTCTGGACCACTGGCATCTCGACAATGGTGAAGTTTTAACGCAGAAGGCTCTGACAGTCCAGCGTTGGATGGAGCTCACTCTCCCCCACTCACAGGTGTCTGGTGTGGCCGGGGGTAGGAATAGCCTCCTCCAAAGCTGACTGCCCTCCCCTCTTCCTGGTCCACACACCTGAGGGAGGCCGTTTGCTCACTGGATCTCGCAGTCCCCGGGATGGAATTGTCTCCCTTCTCAGCTTCCAGGGCAGTAACCAGGATGGGCAGGAGGAGCAGGGTGACCATTAAGAACCGGGAGGCGTGTCTCCTGCTTGCAAACTGAGAGCCTAGCCTCATCGTTCTAGCGCTGCCGGCAGAAGACATGTTTACAGCAGCAGAGGGGCCTGCACACGCAAAGACAAAAGCATACTGTTGGCACCACCGGATGTCTTCCTGTCCCCTACCTTGTTTCTGGCTACTGTAGCCATGGCCGCACCACCCAGTAGGGGGAATGGAGGCTGCCCACAGGCGACGTGTGCAGACATAACAGGTTACAAGGGCTGCTCTTCAGGCAGTCACTCTGCCTGCTTTTTTGGCCTTGCTGATCTTTGTTGCAGTGTGCAGGCTCTCTACTTGTGGTGCTCGGGCCTAGTTGCCCTGTGGCATGTGGGATCATAGTTCCCCAACCAGGGATGGAACTCACATGCCCTGCAACCCTGGACCATCAAAGAAGTCCCCAGTCATTCTAAACATAAGGACTAAACTCCATTTTTCAGGCTGAACTGGGACCCACAGACGTACCAGCTGACCAGGATACCACTTCATTGGCCTTGTCCACCTCTCACACTCACCTGGTGATGTGGGTTCTGTTGAGTGGCCCCCACAGCTATAGGCATTCTCTCCAGGGGCCTGGTGTGCGCTCAGTGCTCCGCATCAAATCTGGAAGCCCGGGGGTAACCTTCCTTTCTCATGACAACTGGGGACTGATTTCTAGGAGACCTGCAGATATTTAGGAAAATACCACCAAGAGATCATGTGGCCCTTGGATGGCGGTGGAGGCCCTTTCCCAAAGTAGCTGTGCCCTGGGTCTCAGGGGTGCACTGTGGAGGAATGCTGGCTTGTTATTTATGTACTGCTGTGGACACTTTCTCCTGTGATGTGAAGCATCCAGTTAGGAGAGGTGGTGTGGAACCTGCCCCTGGTTTTACCTGAAGTGGCCAGTGCTGTGACCACATCCCTGAAGGCCAGTTAAGTTGGGCTAAACTCATTGGTCAGGATCGTCGTGGCTAATAAAATGTCCTACATGTTTTCTTGGGCCAGAATTAATGGCTTGGGCTTGTATTCAGTTCAGTTCAATTGCTCAGTTGTGTCCGACTGTTTGAGACCCCATAGACTGCAGCACGCCAGGTTTCTCTATCACCAACTCCTGGAACTTTCTCAAACTCATGTCCGAGTCAGTGTTGCCATCCAACCGTCTCATCCTCTGCCATTCCCTTCTCCTCCTGCCTCCAGTCTTTCCCAGTATTAGTGTCTTTTCCAAAGAGTCAGTTCTTTGCATGAGGTGGCCAAAGTATTGGAGTTTCAGCTTCAGCATCAGTCCTTCCAATGAATACTTAGGACTGATTTCCTCTAGGATTGACTGGTTTGATCTCTTTGCAGTCCAAGGGACTCTCAAGAGTCTTCTCCAACACCACAATTCTCAAAGCATCAGTTCTTCAGTGCTCAGCTTTCCTTATGGTCCAACTCTCACATCCATACATGACTACTGGAAAAACCATAGCTCTGACTATACAGACCTTTGTCGGCAAAGTAATGTCTCTGCTTTTTAATATGCTGTCTAGGTTGGTCATAGCTTTTCTTCCAGGGAGCGTCTTTTAATTTCATGGCTGCAGTCACCATCTGCAGTGATTTTGGAGCCCAAGAAAACAAAATCTCTCACTGTTTCCACTGTTTCCTCATCTACTGGCCAAGAAGTGATGGGACTGGATGTCACGGTCTTTGTTTTTTGAATGTTGAGCTTTAAGTGAGCTTTTTCACTCTCCTCTTTCACTTTATCTCCTCTTTCATAAGGGTGGTGTCATCTGTGTATCTGAGGTCATTGATATTTCTCCGTACAATCTTGATACGGTCTTTTGCTTGATCCAGCCCGGCATTTCTCCTGATGTACTCTGCACGTAGGTTAAATGAGCAGGGTGACAATATACAGCCCTGGCATACTCCTTTCCCAATTTGGAATCAGTCTGTTGTTCTATGTCCAGTTGTAACTGTTGCTTCCTGACCTGCATACAGAGTTCTCAGGAGGCAGGTAAGGTGGTCTGGTATTCCCATCTCTTGAAGAATTTTCCACAGTTTGTTGTGATCCACACAGTCAAAGGCTTTGGCATAGTCAATAAAGCAGAAGTAGATGTTTTTCTGGAATTCTCTTGCTTTTTCTATGAGCCAACAGATGTTGGCAATTTGTTCTCTGGTTCCACTGCCTTTTCTAAAACCAGCTTGAACATCTGGAAGTTCTTGGTTCATGTATGGTTGAAGCCTGGCTTGGAGAATTTTGAGCATTACTTTGCTAGTGTGTGAGATGAGTACAATTGTGTGGTAGTTTGAACATTCTTTGGCATTTTCCTTCTTTGAGATTAAAATGAAAATTGACCTTTTCCAGTCCTGTAGCCACTGCTGAGTTTTCTAAACTTGCTAGCATATTGAGTGTAGCACTTTCACAGCATCATCTTTTAGGATCTGAAATAGCTCAGCTGAAATTCCATCACCTCCACTAGCTTTGTTCGTAGTGATGCTTCCTAAGGCCCATTTGACTTCAGACTCCAGGATGTTTGGCTCTAGGTGAGTGATCATGCCATCCCAGTTATCTGGGTCATGAAGATCTTTTTTGTATAGTTCTTCTGTATATTTTTGCCACCTCTTCTTAATATTTTCTGATTCTATTAGGTCCATACCATTTCTGTCCTTTATTATGCCTATCTTTGCATGAAGTGTTCCCTTAGTATCTCTAATTTTCTTGAAGAGATCTCTAGTCTTTCTCATTCTATTGTTTTCCTCTATTTCTTTTCATTCATCACTGAGGAAGGCTTTCTTATCTTTCCTTGCTACTCTTTGGAACTCTGCTTTCAGATAGATATATCTTTCCTTTTTTCCTTTGCCTTTTGCATCTTTTCTTTTCTCAGCTATTTGTAAGGCCTCCCCAGAGAGCCATTTTGCCTTTTTGCATTGGGTTAAGTTTCCTTAACACAGAAAGTTAAGGGAAAAGCCACTTTGATTTCTAAGGGAGACCCTGATGGTTTGTGGGATTTGTTCGGCTGGTTGGATCCAGGACCCTGAGGGGTATGATTGGGGTCTGTACTTCAGGCTGGCCTCCCTCTACTGCTCAGGGTCCAGGAGGTCTTAACCTTAACTAATTCCTGTATGAAACTAACTGAGGAGGCCTAGCCCCAGCCTCTGTTGTCAGATAAATTGGGGAGAATGACAGAGTGGTATTTTTACAGGAAAGTCAACTAGAAACTGAGATGGTACAGAAATGAGGGGTGGATACAGTTTGGACATAAATAATTCTTCATTGGACCCCTGGATTCCTACAAACCATGCAGCAGAAGTACTGACTCACTGGACTTCTCTGAGTAAGAGGGAGAATTGGGTACTTTCCTGGTAGTCCCATGGCTAGGACCCAGACAGGGTGCCGGGTTCCATCCCTGCTCAGGAAACTAGATCTCACATGCTGCAACTAAGGCCCAGCCCAGCCAAATAAATAAATAAATATTAAAATTAAAAAAAGAAAAGAAAAGAGGGAGAAATGGTTGGCAGGTCTGGGTGTGATGAGATGTGCAAGATGGCTCTGGAACCAGCACTAAGAGATGCGTGAGGAGGAGAAGGAGGAAGCCAGGGCTTTAGGGGCTCAGCCGGGGTGGGGGGAGTCTCTGAACTTGTCAAGAGGTGGTTGGGTTGTGTGTTTTGAAGGTGAAACCACCAGAATTTGTTGATGGATTAGATGGGAGTGTTGGAGAAAGAAGCACAGATTTCCTGTAGGACATCCTTAGTTTTCAGGGCCGTGATGTTTGCCATTTGTCAACTAGTATGAATATTCAGTGAACAGCAGCTGCTGTGCAGCACACGCCCATGTTATCTTGCCCCTGTGTTTGGTAAACTAAGATGTCACCTGCCCAGGCGCCACTCCTGATGCCCTCGGTCAGGCTTTGGCGTCTTCCTCCTGCATCTGTCGTCCTCTCTTCTTGGCACATGGCAGCCTGTGCCAAGCCCCGTGGACTGTTACTGTCCCTCACCTGCTTCTGTCCCTGTGCAGACAGCAGCCCCCAGCCCCTTGTTCGTCGCTGAGCACGCTGCACCCAGGATCAAGTCTGCGAGACAGCAGCAGTCAGCCCAGAGGTGCTGACTATCAGTAACAGCTTGATAACAATCATCTGTCCTGGGAAGAGTGGTTGTTCCTTCATCTCTAGAGTGGAGTCTGGGCTTCATTCACAGGGGTTCACTTACCCTGAAGAGCCCAGGACAGACAGTTCTCACCCTGGCTAGCTGTGGGCCGAACAGAAGGGGCCAAAGCCTCATGTGGTATTAATTTTTATTTATTTAAAGAATTGAAGGAGGAAATGGCACCCCACTCCAGTATTCTTGCTGGGCAGAGTAATCTGGTAAGCCACAATTCATATAGTCGCAAAGAGTTGGACACAACTGAGCATGCAACACTTACTCACTGAAAGAATATTTCAATAAGATGGTATTTATCTTAATTACTAAGTTTTTTTGGTGTCTCTGGGAAATTACCGTGTGTCTTGTGTCCCGGCAGTGCTGATAAGGCAGGCTGGTGGCAGAGAAGGCGCGGTGGGGCATAGTTTCAGGACATGGCATTTTTCTGAGTGTTAACGTGGAGAGTTTTTAAGAGAAAGCTCTCAAAGCCCCAAGCTGGGTGTCTGAGTCTGTAAGGGTGGCCCCAGCAGACTGGGTGGCTTCAACAGGGGCTGAGCGTCTTCTCATGGTGCTGGAGGCTGGACATCTGAGGTCATGCTGCCTAGAGAGAGGATTCTGGTGATGACAACGTCCTGGCTCAAGATGAAGTCTTCTCCTCTGTGGCCATGGAAGGAGAGGGATCTCCGGGGGCTCATCCTCTTCTCTAAGAACTTCAGTCTTATTGGATGAGGGCCCCACTTTCATGACCTCGTTTAACCTTAAAGTGAAAGGGTCAGTCGCTCAGTCGTGTCCGACTCTTTGTGACCCCCATGGGCTGTAGCCCACCAGGCTCTTCTGTGTGTGGAATTCTCCAGGCAAGAATACTGGAGTGGGTTGCCATTTCCTGCTCCAGAGGATCTTCCTGACCCAGGGATGGAACCCGTATATCCTGCATTAGCAGGTGGATTCTTTGCCATTGAGCCACCTGGGACACCCACAGAACAGGTTGACGTTTTCTTACCTCATGGGGAGGTAAAGAGGCTAATCTGATATACCTCTCTATTTACAGAGAGACCTTGAATAAAATCCTCAGTATATGTTAGGTTCCCGCCCTTTGACAGACAGGTTGGAGTGCAGGAAAGAGAAGCTGGCACAGTGATGAACTGAGGGAGGCGGTTCTGCTCATAGGCCTCAGACCCGAGGGCTGGAGGGTGACCCTCACAGGCTAGCTGCCATTTTTCCGAATCTCAGCGGCTGCCCACCCTGACCCCACGCAATGTTAGATCTCCAAGCAGACACCAGGCAGTCGTCCCAGACCCCCCAGATATCCTCAGGTCGAACAGGAAACTCTCCCCAGCCCTTGGATGGGAGGGGGGAAAGTGCTGAGTCATGACTTCGTTTCCTCCTGATTCCATGTGGTTCTTATCGTGTGCTCCAGGAAACATCCCCACACCCAGCTATTAATAATGATGATGAAATGAAGTGTCTGACTCCATGGGACTCAATCCGGGGTGGAGGTGAGGGTCACCTGCCCGCTGAGCTGCCCTTCTCTCTGTCCAGGAAGGCGAGCGGTGGAGATGGCAGAGATGCCAGAGACACCCATGGGCCTCAGACTCACTCAGCAGCGAGGCTGAGGCCGTGGGCTGTGGGTGGGGATTGGGTGGGGATGTTGTCATTGGCAGCTCTTTTCAAGCATTTCCAAGGTCCTTTAGTGGGCAGAGAGCCAGTCAGAGAAACGCGATGCATGACCTTACAGAGCCCGGGAAGAACACGCTACAGGATGGAGGGTTTGTCCAGGTTAACAGGGAGCTACACCCACAGCCTCACAAGGTAAGAAAAATCTTCCTGGGGCGGTGAGGGGGGCAGGCTCTCACCCTTGTGCCTCTTTTCTGTTCAAGCACGACACTTCGCTGATGCAGCCCCTCCCTTCCTGTCCTCTAGTCCCCAGGTCCCCTCCACGGGCCTGACCATTGGTGCCTAGAACTTTCTAGAAGTGATGGTCACACGAGTGACTCACAGGAGAGGCTTAGGTTCTGTTTTTTTCTCCCAGGAGGGGAAAGACAGCTGTGGCCATGCCCCTTCATCAGTAGATTTTCTTGGGGTATTGCATTATTGGCTTCAGCAACTCATCCTGTTACCCAGAACCCAAGTGGAAAACTTCACTCAAACGAGGGGACTATATATATATGTATCATTATATGATTATATATGTATATACATATTTGCCCTGATTTTATATATATATATACTCATTGCCCAACAAATTCAGACCTCCCTGACATAAGGGAAAGTTTTTGTCAACTATTCTTGGTCCCTTCCCCTTATTGAACTCGTACTTGAGAAGTTTTTGTCACAGAATTTAATTTCCAACATTGAGATCAGGTTGATGATTAACTCGAGGAACCGGGGAGGAATTCTGGTCGCAACCGGTTACCACAAATGGAGGAGTGGGCTTACTAGAGCAGTGAGCCTGAGCAGTCATGCCACGCCCGCACCTGCTCGGCTCACCCCCGCAGCTGCCAGCCAGGTGTGGCTCTCTAAATTTAAACTAAAATTAGTTACTCTAAAGAGGCAGTTCCTCCGTCACGGAGACACATCTCACACGCTCACCAGCTCCAGGGAGCTTGCTGCTCCTGCCTCGGGCGGGCAGATCCGGAACCTCCTCATCATCCTGGGAAGCTCTCTGGGGCAGCGCTGGGCTGGGCTGCGTCATCTCTGGTGTCAGATGAGGTGGCGTGTGGGGGACACGCTGTGCGCAGTGAAGCATAGCACATGTGTGGCACTGGTGACTGGGGTGGAGGCAGAGGGTGTCCCAGATTTCCTGAAGAGAAGTCTGATGGGATGATGTGGCTCTAGGGTACACGTCCGGTCCTCTCACGAGGCAGCTCTCCTTTTCCTGTGACCATCTGCAGCAATGTTGTTTGTTGTTTATTCATTAAGTTGTATCTGACTCTACGACCCCATGGATTGTAGCCCACCAGGCTCCTCTGTCCATGGGATCCTTCAGGCAAGAATACTGGAGTGGGTAGCCATGCCTTCCTCCAGGGGATCTTCCTGACTCCAGGATTGAACCCAAGTCTCCTGCATTGTAGGTGGATTCTCTACCGCTGAGCCACCAGGGTGATGAGCTCTCTTTCCTGGGAGAAAGAGGAGGAAAGCCTAACCTCTGTAGCTCCCAGGTTCCCAGGAGGCCCTCAGACAACCAGCAAGC
>SJYA01002114.1:4339028-4353591 GCA_006410615.1 Neotragus moschatus | reverse complement strand
TACTTGAGAAGTTTTTGTCACAGAATTTAATTTCCAACATTGAGATCAGGTTGATGATTAACTCGAGGAACCGGGGAGGAATTCTGGTCGCAACCGGTTACCACAAATGGAGGAGTGGGCTTACTAGAGCAGTGAGCCTGAGCAGTCATGCCACGCCTGCACCTGCTCGGCTCACCCCCGCAGCTGCCAGCCAGGTGTGGCTCTCTAAATTTAAACTAAAATTAGTTACTCTAAAGAGGCAGTTCCTCCGTCACGGAGACACATCTCACACGCTCACCAGCTCCAGGGAGCTTGCTGCTCCTGCCTCGGGCGGGCAGATCCGGAACCTCCTCATCATCCTGGGAAGCTCTCTGGGGCAGCGCTGGGCTGGGCTGCGTCATCTCTGGTGTCAGATGAGGTGGCGTGTGGGGGACACGCTGTGCGCAGTGAAGCATAGCACATGTGTGGCACTGGTGACTGGGGTGGAGGCAGAGGGTGTCCCAGATTTCCTGAAGAGAAGTCTGATGGGATGATGTGGCTCTAGGGTACACGTCCGGTCCTCTCACGAGGCAGCTCTCCTTTTCCTGTGACCATCTGCAGCAATGTTGTTTGTTGTTTATTCATTAAGTTGTATCTGACTCTACGACCCCATGGATTGTAGCCCACCAGGCTCCTCTGTCCATGGGATCCTTCAGGCAAGAATACTGGAGTGGGTAGCCATGCCTTCCTCCAGGGGATCTTCCTGACTCCAGGATTGAACCCAGGTCTCCTGCATTGTAGGTGGATTCTCTACCGCTGAGCCACCAGGGTGATGAGCTCTCTTTCCTGGGAGAAAGAGGAGGAAAGCCTAACCTCTGTAGCTCCCAGGTTCCCAGGAGGCCCTCAGACAACCAGCAAGCCCCCTGGACAAGCCCCCGAGGCTTCTCTCCACCCAGCCTCAAGCCCCAGGTTCTGAGACAGCGCAGAGCCTGTGAGGGGCATGCGGCTGTGCTGCCCCCACCCCCGGTCACCCCAACAAGATGCAGTAGAGGTGGGGACCAGAAGCGGGGCTGACCCTCACCTGTGTCACCTCTCAGTTGTGTGACTCCAAATGTCTTCACTTCCTCGAAGCAAAGTTTTTGGTTTCGTCCCCTTTAGTCAGTGTAAGCGGGGATAAGACATTCCCTCGGCAGGACTTGAGAGGAAGCAAGGGAACTGACGGGTGTGGGATGCTCAGCGCAGACCTGCATGCGGGTTCTGGCGCACAGTAGGGCTGCGAGGAGGCGCAGCTGTGTTGACCCCAGCACCGGCCTCAGTTCTGGGAGACACGGTGTTTTCCTTTCTCCTGCAAAGCAGTGGGAGACTCTCAGATTCCTTGAAGTCCAAGTTTAGATCTGTCTACACGTCTGTGGGATGGGGTTGAACAGCTTCAAGTGAACTTTCCAGTGACCAGGCGCGTGTTTCCATAAACGTCCACCTGACAGCCCCCACCCCTTTTCCCCCTTGATAACAGAGTCCAGATTTTGTTTCACTGTCTTGCGTCCTGGGCTCCTTCCTTAGGTCTGGAGTGTTAAGTGTTGACTGGTCCAAGTGCTCAGGTTAATATTTGTCTGGCTGGTGACATAATTCTGAGAATTCTGAGAAGTGAAAAGTTGGGTGGGGGAAGGGTGGATCCAAAGACGACTGACCATAAAAATGAAGGCCTGACACGTGGACACACTGGGCCCTGGTCTTTCATCTGATATGTCACGTGTAGTGACTGTTGTCCTCCTGTGTCCATGAGGGGACAGCCCTGGGACAAGGCCAGTGTCCCGGGCAGCCAAGGAAAAGGAGAGACCTTAGTCCAGGAGGACATCTTAGCTGTTGCATTAACCAATGTACAGTCACCCTATTTCTAGACTTCTTAGTGAGATAATGTGTGCATGTCAGTCGTCCAGTCATGTCCAACCCTTTGCGACCCCACGGACTGTAGCCCACCAGGCTCCTCTGTTCATGGAATTCTTCAGACAAGAATACTGGAGTGGGTCACCATTCCCTTCTTCAGGGGAACTTCCTGACCCCAGAATCAAACCCAGGTCTCCTGCACTGAAGGTAGGTACTTCACTGTCTGAGCCACCAGGGAAGCCCCAGTGAGATAATACAATTATTTTATTCATTAAACCAAATGAGAAGCTGTAGTTTTCTAGTATTTGCTGCCAACAGCGTCTTAAGTGACACCTGGTGCAAATAACCAATGCATTTGCACTTATAGTCACTTGCAAGTGTCTTAAACATGGCACACTCAGCCCTGTGTGCTTCATCCTTGTAAGATAGTGTAGCATGTTCAGGGTCGTGCATGTAGTGAGCACTTGACACGTTGTCATTGAACAAACGTGGATGTAGGATTCGGCCCCGAGGTTCCCGATAGTGTCCTAGGGACCCTCGGCCCTGACACGGTGGTAGAGACAGCCGGTGGGGAGGCCAGGCTGCAGGCTGTTACGCGTGATTCCACCTTATTGGGCTTGTGGTGTGTCACCCTGCTACACACTGTGACTTACACATTCGAAACTGACTTTGACTCCTTCCTTATTGTTTATTCCTCGAGTCACAATTGTTGCTGACCTGTGGTTGTATCACTTCAGCCTTTCAGTTTATCCAGGGTAATTGAGTTTTAGGGGAAAACTGGCTTGTACTGTCCAACCAAGTGAAATTGGTCCGAGACAGAAAGTCATGTAGTTTTTTTTCCTAACAGGAACTGTGTTTTTCAGGAGAAAAGTCTATTAGGGAAGCAAAACCAAGAGGAACATGTTGCCTGATGGAAGGGTGGGGACAAAAATGAAGGACCCATCATGATGGACAGACCCCTGGATGCTGGCTCCTGGTCTAGGCACCTCCACTGCCCGCTTCTCCCCACATACCCACACAGCTGCCCCCTAAGTCCCCCTTGCTGTGAGTACACCTATGAGAAGCTGTTAAGAGCCCTCAGTCGATTCCAGTTTGCTTTTCAACGAGTGATCATTTCTGATGATCCAGACATGAATCCTCACGCTTCTCATGATGTCAGCGTCTCAAAGGCTGTGTTTTGGCTGCACAACAGGCTCCCTCCTGGCTGAACATCACGCCTGCCCACCGTTCTTCCCAACGGGCTCCTGGGCAGTGAATCTGAGCTCCCTGGGAGAGTTGTCCCCGGGTAGGGTTATCCAGCAGGGACCATGGCTTTCTATGGGGTGTGAGGCAGAGCCTTGTGTAAAGCTGTGAAGAACTGTGCGGTTCTACGCTGAGTCCTGCTTCTTTCTCCTCAGCAGCAGCTTTCTTGGTTATTGGTCTCATCTGAAAAAAGTAAGTAGATTTTTTAGGATGCGCTCTCACTGGAATGCTGGGATTCTATCTTTGTATCAATAAATTTGGACTCCTTTCTCCAGACTGGAGAAGGAAGAAATGAGTGGGGCAAGAAAGGAAACGTACCAAGGGGGGGAATGAAAGAGAACACAGATCAGGAAAGAGAGCTTAGTGATGAAAAAATGAATAAGGAAGACAAAGAGAGTAGCTAGTTGATATACAGACTAGACAATCAACAACCATCTCCTGTATAGCAAAGGAAACTCTACCAATACTCTGTAATAACCTATATGGGAAAAGAATCTGAAAAAGAATGGATATATGTGTATGCATAACTGAATCACTTGGCTATACACCCGAAATTAATGCAACATTGTAAGTTGACTACACTATAATATAGAATAAACTTTTAAAAAGTTAAAAAAGAAAGTAATTAGTTCGAGGCTTAAAAATGAGAAAGAAATAACCATAACACTGAGAGAAAAGAAAATTCACTTATAAAAAGAAAATAAAAATGGTCCGTGAGATAGAAAACAAAAAACAACTAATGATCAACCAAAGTGAAGAAGACTGTCTTAAAAAGGAGGTTGACCTTTTACTTGACCAGTTTCAAGTTTCACAAAAAAACAATTTTTTTATGGTGCATTTTAAGCATGACGGTTGTTTAGTTGCTAAGTCATGTCCAACTTTTTGCAACCCTATGAACTGTAGCCTGCCAGGTTCCTCTGTCCATGGGATTTCCCAGGCAAGAATCCTGGAATGGGTTGCCATTTCCTCCTCCAGGGGATCTTCCCAACCCAGGGATCAAATCCATGTTTCCTGTATTGGCAGGCAGATTATTTACCACTGAGCCACCAGGGAAGCCTGTAAGCATGGTTCAGTTCAATTAAGTTCAGTTGCTCAGTCGTGTCCAACTCTTTGAGACCCCATGAATCGCAGCACGCCAGGCCTCCCTGTCCATCACCAACTCCCAGAGTTCACTCAGACTCACGCCCATCGAGTCAGTGATGCCGTCCAGCCATCTCATCCTTGGTCGTCCCCTTCTCCTCCTGCCCCCAATCCCTCCCACCATCAGAGTCTTTTCCAATGAGTCAACTCTTTGCGTGAGGTGGCCAAAGGACTGGAGTTTCAGCTTCGGCATCACTCCCTCCAGAGAAATCCCAGGGCTGATCTCCTTCAGAATGGACTGGTTGTATCTCCTTGCAACCCAAGGGACTCTCAAGAGTCCTCTCCAACACGATAGTTCAAAAACATCAATTCTTTGGCGCTCAGCTTTCTTCATAGTCCAAATCTCACATCCATACATGACTACTGGAAAAACCATAGCCTTGACTAGATGGACCTTTGTTGGCAAAGTAATGTCTCTGCTTTTCAATATGCTGTCTAAGTTGGTCATAAACATGGTTACCAGTTGTCTAATAACTGGTAAATTTTTTGATGATACTATAAAGAGAGAGAAATAGCTTTCTTAATGTTATAAGTGAAGTTGTCTGCTATGCTCTTTACCATCCTTTTCTTTATAGAACCTAGAAATAGCAAAAGTCAAAGAGACTTGGAGAATATCAAATGTTTGCTCACTTCGGAGGGAAGGAAACTTCAGTCTGAAGAAGCAGTGTGTCCAAACGGTATGGCCAGTGACACAGGAGAGCCAGGACTTGACCTTCCCCAGCGGGGGCTTCTGGCTGCTCTGGTGGCCATGGGCTCCCCCTTACCCTCTTCTCTCCCAAGTGGCAGATCTTTTCCTGTGCCCCTACCTAGTAAAATTGATTTGTCCTGAGGCTCGTTCTGAGTCTTATAAGATGGTTGGATGGTATCACTGACTCAATGGACATGAGTTTGCACATACTCCAGAAGACAGTGAAGGACAGGGAAGCCTGGTATGCTGCAGCCCATGGGATTGAAAACAGCCTGACACGACTGAGCGATTGAACAACAAGAGTGAATTTAAATTAGTATTAAAATTACTAAAGAAGAAACACTCTAACATGAATATACATTAGTACAGAAACAATCACTAAATAAGTAACGTTGTAACACATTACGACTTTGTAGCTAATATTTATAGAAATTTCACTACTGGCTAGGTATTGTGTTCAATGTTTTACACGAATTGACTCACTGAATCCTTAAATAAGTAACAATATAACATGGTCATGATGGAATTATTGACAATGTAGCTAATATTTATAGAAATTTTACCATGTGCCACATATTTGTGCTCTTATGGGTTGAACTGTGTCCCCACAAAATGTGCATATTCAAGTCCTGACCCTCAGCACCCCAGGATGCTACCTTATTGGGCAATCAATTGTTGCAGGTGTGGTTAACTGAGATGAGGTCACTGAAGTAGGTCCCAACCTGATCTGACTGGCGTCCTTTTAGGAAAGGGGAGTTTGGAGACAGAATCAAATACAAGGGTGAGGAGGTAAAGAGCCACAGGGAGAAATGGCAGCTAGGCACCAAAGAGAGGCTTCTGGCCCCTAAACTGTGATAGAATAAAGGTCTGTTGTTTAAGCCACCCAGTTTGTGATACTTTGTTGCAGCAGCCTTTACAAATGAATATAGCACTGTTTTATAGGTATCAACTCATGTATTCCTTCCCATAAACCTACCAGGACATCTGTACTAAGGATGGGGTAGAGAGAATTGGATATCAGTAGAAAGAAGCAATCAACCTCATCCACAATGTGGAACATTCCAGGAGACAAATGATACAATTTTTCCAACATAACTATGCTGTGATTTAAGGTGGGGGTAGGGTGAGGGGTGGAGGGGGAGACTGTTACTCAATAAATGTGGCTTAAGGTATATAGTAACNAGATGCTTTTCAAAGCTCTATGAGTTTAGTTGCCAAGAGTAACAGTAAAGAACATGAGGTCTGGCTTCATCCCTCCCCGCTGCCCTGTGTACCAGTGAGTGACCCGAGCACCTTCCCAACCTCTTGGCCCCAGTTTCCGCACCTCAGAAATGGGTGTGACGCCTGTTTGTGTGGTTGGTGTGAGGTCTAACCTTGTGGTGCTTTGTGAACAGCTTACCCAGCACTTGCAATACATATAACTTTAAAGGAGTGATTAGGATTTTGTTTTTTCTGGCAGTCTTCTCCTTAGCATGATTGCATCACTTTCTTTAAATAGACCAGACTAAATAGTTCTTATGGGTTAAAGGTTGGTACAAGAGAGAAAGGATGTTCCTTGCGCAAGATCAAGTCCTGGTGTCACAAGGGACCATCCGTGCTGGACCAACAGGTCCCTCAGGGGAAGGTAGATTTCAGGCTGCACAGGGGCCCCTGGTTACAGAGCTGGTTTTCAGGCAGGGCTGTGGTGAGCTTTCTGGGTGTGCTGTTCCCCATAAACCAGGCTCCCCAGCTGCCTCGGGGGTGGCTTCTCTGATCACCTGGTGTGCGGGTGCATGCTCAGCTGTGTCTGACTCTTTGTGACCCCAAAACTGTAGCCCCCCAGGCTCTTCTGTCCATGGGATTCTCCAGGAGTGGGTTGCTCTTCCCTTCTCCAGGGGATCTTTCTCATCCAGGAATTCAACCCGTCTCTCCTGCACTGCAGGGAAATTCTTTATCTCTGAGCCACTGAGGCTTCCCTGATCATCCAGACCAAGTGGCTAAGTTATACTGTTGCACCCTTTACCATCTCTTGGTGCTTGAATTCACTGGCATTTATCACTTCTGAAAAGGGCAACTCAGTAACAATCACAGAGAACTCTTTTCAAGGAGTGCCTGGGAAATGGAAGTACTGCACAGTTACTTCTGAAGTAGTACCCACAGGGCTATACTGTTTAACCAGACAGACATTCAGGGTTCTAACTTGACAGAGAGAAACACTGAGCTTTATGACGTGGTAGCCTTAGGTATGGTAGGGGGAAGAGGTGGGGTGACTGTCATTGTTTCCTGAGAGGATAAGGGAACCTGTGACCGAATCAGTCCTCAGCAAGCAGCACAGTCAGAGATGAGAAATCCCAAAGCTCTTAGGAAAATACTTCCCCCCAAAAGAGAAGAACTCACTGAAAGACATAAGGAACTTGAAGGCATTTAGGGCTGATGATAATATGTGCCAGCATTGTCCCTCCTTGCCCCCACCCCAAGTTTTTCTTCTCTTTAATCAAGTTGCAAAGAGGAAGACCTGGATGACAAACTGGTCACTTGTCTTTGCTGTTGTTCAGTTGCTAAGTTGTGTCTGACTCTGCGACCCCGTGGACTGCAGCACACCAGGCTTCCCTGTCCTTCACCATCTCCCGGAGTTTGCTCAGACTCATGTTCACCCGGTCGGCGATGCCATCCCGCCATCTCGTCCTCTGCTGTCCCCTTCTCCTCTTGCCCTCCATCTTTCCCAGCATCGGGGTCTTTTCCAATAAATCATCTCTTTGCATCTATGTGCTTGTCTTGTCTACCTATGATTTCCCCCCCCCCCCCAGCCTCGCCATGGCACTTGTAGGCTCTTAGTTCTCCAACCAGGGATCAAACCTGTGCCCTCTGCATTGGAAACTTGGAGTTCTAACCACTGGACTACTGGAGAATTCCCTACTTATGATGTTTATACGACCTCAGACCAGGTTTTTGCAGCACTTGCCTTTAATCACCCATCACACTGACAGCCTCTTTGCACATGAAATCTTGGGTCCAGCAATCAAGAGCCTCAGGCATGACCCAGACCTCACCTGTGAGGTGCGTGTCACTCAGGGCATCACACTGAACGAAACAGGCACCATCTCAGCCCAGATTTCACCAAATGCTTCGAGGTTCCATCAGCCTCAGGCCTCCAAGCAGTAGGGAGAGGCCTGGGTGCAGGGATGACATGGTTCAGAGACAGACTTAGAGTTGATGGCCCCTAGCCCTGGGGGTCAGTCTGTCTGGGTTTACGTGTGACACCACCTGCGGGGCCAGGACAATGCTTAATAAAGCTTAGACCTGAAGACGTAAACTGGACAGAACCTAAACAGATAACCTCTGGGAAGATCCTTCACCTGAGATTCTCAGTGGCTTCAAGGAAGTCGCTGTGAGATTAGAAAATGTAATTACATCTGATAAAGTGATTGCGGCACTTTGTTTGAAGAGGGGGCTTTATCAGGCCCATTGTGTGAAGGTTGATGGAGGCAGGGAGGTCTCCCGCCACTGGTCTCTCACCTCTGACAGATGAACTCTGATTATATTAGAATGTTTGGAAGTGGCTCCATAGTCTTCAGAGGGTGAGCACATTATGGTGGACTCTGTGTGGTCTAAGCTGGCCGTGGATGCCCACAGACCTGACCCTGAGTTACTGTGTGATCCATCCAGGAGGCTCGATCCAGGGGACTCTGTCCTTCCCTGCATGCTCATCCCCACCTGAGCTCATACAGTGCAGAGCCCTGATCTTGTTATCTCACTTTCTGTCTCCCTGACTCTGTCCTTCCCCTCCAAGATGGAAAAACCCTTGGAAGACAGGCGTTCACTTGCTTTGTATTCCCAGAACCTAGCACAGATTTTGTTTCGTACATCAGTCCCCATAGGATTGCTGACTGAACTCAACTGGCTTGGAGAAAGCTTGGGTTTTCCTGCTGTAGATATTGGAATGGTGGGTGAGGGTAGAGTGGACCAGAAGGACCCTTGAGGACCCCTCCCCTCCCCATCCCTGTGGATGGGTTGACTATTTACTAACCCCCAAGGTTAGGGTAGGGCAGGAGCAGAGAAAATCGTCCTGAAAGTATGCTGTTTACTCTGTGCTGATGGACGGGAGCGTCTAATCTAAGCTTCTTATTTCACAGACGGGGAAACAGAGCTCCAACAAACTGCAGAAAAGATTATCACTAAACTTTCTATGACGAACTTCGTGACGGAGGTTCCAAGCGACCTTCAGTCACGCCACCCCTTAAGTATTCACTGAGGCTGATGAAGAGGTTCAGACCCACTGAGATAAAATACACATTTCTTTCTTTTCTCTTTTTATTTTGTATCAGGGTAGAGCCGATTAACAATGTTGTGACAGTTTCAGCTGAAAAACGAAGGGACTCAGCCACACATATATATGTATGCATTCTTCTCCAATAAAATACATATTTCTCTTCTTTTACAGTCAGGTAGGAAAAGGACAACACTCTAATGTTAGTGGATGAGTTTAGATCCCCAAACTGGATCCAAAGAGTCTTAACAACACACAGCACAGCTAAACACGTAAAAAGCAGGCATTTCAAGTTAAGAAGTTTGTAACACAATTTAGAAAATGTCACCTATGTCACTTTTATCCAAAATTAGGTTTGATGAATATCCTGTTAGGAAAAAATGTGGATTATGGTTTGTCTCCCAAACCTCCTCCCCCACAGCCTATTTCCACCTTCCCCTTCCCTCTTCACCCCTAGCTTAGACCTAACAAGCTCCCTGCTAAGCCCCAACAAGTTATCAGTAGTCCTGACACCCTGACCCCCGCGGAGGACAGAAGGAAATACAGCTTCACAAATATGGAAAGCAGTTCTCAGCTAGTCAGTGTAAAGGGGTGCAGGGAGTTGCTAAAAGAGGTACACCTGTTTCTAAAAGCTCCTGAAGACACACAGTGTTGGTGACAGCCAAGTACCAGCCTTCCCTGATTGCTTGTTACTCCACACAAAAGATGGAACTTACTTTCATAAGGTACTTCTGCCTGCATTAAATCTCTTTGTATCTGGTGAGGATGGCACAGTAGTCACCCCATCTTACAGGTGGGAGAGTAGGCAGCAGAGTGATGGGGCAGCCAGTCTGTGGCTGCCCGGTGCATGCAGGGTCAGGGCTGGGGTGCTTTCCTTCCATGTCCAGCCCACAGACTCGTGGAGCATACAGAAGAGAACGTTTTAGAGCCTGCAACCCATCCCTCTCCAAGGCATCAGCCTCTTCTTTCTGTGCACCTCCATACCCAGCGGGCATTCTTGCTTGGGCTCTTAGAGCAAAGTCCATCAGTATCAAGAGCCTCTGATCCAGAAAGGAAGGAAAAGACAAAAGCAGGACCACAGAGCATATGGCGATGACAATGCTTTCCCTTCTCTGAAACACCTGGGATTTCATTTCTCTGCAGACACTGTCAGCAAGTGATGCGCAACCTCACCCTTATCCATCACTCCAGTGCCTCCTTATTAACCATCTCCAGCTGGCTGGTTACGCGGTCCTTCCACACCGGTGGTGACACAGAGATGTCACATGACCCAGAATCTGGGGCAACAACAATAGTTGGCTACCAGTAGGAATTGTTTCAGTGTAGGGATTTTAAAATCCATATGGTAGCAACACCCATTCCAGGCTTATTTAAAGCAAAACTGTCTCTTGCAACTGAAGTCGGTCCTTAAATTTCCTTTAAAATGAAAGTATTGATCCAGTCACTGATTTGTATAAAGCCCTTAAGAGCGTCTTCTGTCCATGGGAAGCATCCGCATGGTTCCACATACGTGGCTTTGCGATGGACAGCAGGCTCTGGGTAGGCAACTGCAGAGACAGTTTCTCCCATTGTTATCACCCTGGAAATGTGTGCCGTCATCTTTACACATTTATAAAAGCCAGAGCAAGATGAGAGATTTATAATTGTCCTCAAGGCAGATCCAAGAGCCTGTAAATCATCCTTACTTACATGGCTGGCAGCGTGGAGGCCAGGCAGTAGAACAGAGCCATCCTCAGGGGACCGGTCTGGGAGACTGAAAATGAAGACAGATAGCTGGAAAACTGGGATTTAACCACCTTGTCTTTACACGGCCACAATGGGACATTGTTAGGCCTGGGTTCCATGAGACAATAGGCCTCGATAGGACAGAAGAGCGGTTCAGAAGGACAGCTACATCCTGAGCCTTGGGGCAGGCTGGCTGCCCTTCAGTTTGTTCTTGCTGTGCACGGTGTCTGTGTAACAGATTATTCGTCCTAATTCTCTTCCTGCCCCCCTCCCCCACCACCTTTCTTCTCCAGACTTCCAGGGAGTCCAGGCTGGTTTTTCTCTCTGGAAATGCTGGGTGATTTGTCAAGGGACCCACTGCTGAAATGTACATCGTTGCTTTTCCTGGTCACCTAAAACTGAGATGAGAGAATTGCTGGTGGTCCAGTGGTTAGGACTCTGTGCTTCCATGGCTGGGGGGTCTGGGTTAGATCCTGGTTAGGGAACTAAGATCCCTCAAGCTGTGCTGCATGATCCAAAAAAAAGAAAAAAAGAAAAAAATGAGATGAGTACACTGGTGTATGGATTCTAAGGGCAGATCTGTTAGAATGTGTTTGTACCCCAGTTTCTCTAAGTGTGAAATCAGCCCACTGGTCAAATTCCTGGCTGTACATAAAAAAGAATGAAGTAATACCACCTGCAGCAACATGGATGGATTTAGAGATTGTTGTACTGAGTGAAGTAAGTCAGACAGAGAAAGACAGGTATCATATGATATCACTTATATGTGAACAGTACAAGTGAACTAAAAAGAACAGTACAAGTGAACTTATTTACAAAACAAATAGAATCTCATATGTAGAAAACAGTTTCCAGTGACTCAGCAATAAAGAATCTGCTTGCCAATGAAAGCAGGACTTCCCTGGTTGCTCAGATGGTAAAGCGTCTGCCTACAATGGGGGAGACCTGGGTTCAATCCCTGGGTTGGGAAGATCTCCTGGAGAAGGAAATGGCAACCCACTCCAGTACTCTTGCCTGGAAAATCCCATGGATGGAGAAGCCTGTTAGGCTACAGTCCATGGGGTCGCAAAGAGATGGACACGACTGAGCAACTTCATTTTCACTTTTCACTTTGCCAATGAAAGAGGCATGGGTTTGATCCCTGGGTCGGGAATCCCCTGGAGGAGGGCATGGCAACCCACTTCAGTATTCTTGCCTGGAAAATCCTATGGATAGAGGAGCCTGGCAGGCTACGGTCCATGGGATCACAAAGAGTCAAGTATCATATCAACAACAAATGCAGAAAACAAAACCTATGGTTACTAAGGGGTAAAAGGTGGGGATAAATTGGGTAGATTGGGATTGACATATACACATTAATATATATAAAACAGATAACTAATAAGAACCTAGTGTATAGCACAAGGAACTCTACTCAACACTCTGTACTGACCTATATGGGGAAAGAATCTAAAAAGAGCGTGAGTACATGTCTGTGTACAACTGATTCACTTTGGTGTACATGTGAAATTAATACAACATTGTAAATCAACTATATTCCAATAAAAATAAACAAAACAAATTCCTGGCTGTAATCGGATGAAGAATCTACTATTTGGTAACAAAGAGCCCTTCTCATTTTTATAGGGGACTGCTTTATAGATATAAAGCATCAGTGAAAGTTTCTCAGTCACGCCTGACTCTTTGCGACCCCATGGAGCATACAGTCCATGGAATTCTCCAGGCTAGAATACTGGTGTGGGTAGCCTTTCCCTTCTGCAGTGGATCTTCCTGACCCAGAAGTCGTACTAGGGTCTCCTGCATACTGTAGGCGGATTCTTTACCAACTGAGATATCAGGGAAGCCTATAAGGCATCAGAGCCTCCATAATTTTTTGCAAATAATATAATTTACTAAGGAGAAAAATGAAAAAGGTTAAAAACTGTGGTCATAAAGAGGCCATTGTAGCATAAACCATCATGTAATATTCATATCCAATATTGTGAAACTTTTACAATATAGGTCTATTATGTAGCTATTTTATAGAATCATGTGAAATCTGTGCTAGCAAATGAATAGCATTACATAGAAAAGTAGAATATAAATAGTTTACAATACTGTATTTTATATTCTAAAAGTAGAATATAAATATTACTGTATTGACAGAAGCTACAATAAGCCATATCAGCAGGTAGGCAAAGACTCTTTTGGACCCCATGGACTATAGCCCTCTGTGCATGGGATTTCCCAGGTAAGAATACTGGAGTGGGTTGTCATTTCCTTCTCCAAGGGATCTTCCTAACCCAGGGATCGAACCTGCATCTCTTAGGTCTGTTGCACTGGCAGGCAGATTCTTTACCACTGTGCCACCTGGGAAGACCCAGCCAAAGATGGCAAGGTAATAGCTAAAACCAAAAATAGTTGCAGCAGGAAGAAAAATTATCGCTTTTAAAAATCTTTACTTTTAACATTTGAAATAATTTTATCAAGAAGAATGTTCCAATGATAAGAGGACGGTTCCCACGGGAGTGATGATTTGTTCAAAGGGTCTGGAATTGAGTTCATTGCATGGGATACATTGCTTTACTCTAGTTATATTTCCCTCCACCATATTCCCAGGACCGAGGGCCAATCCTGACTTTGGGGACACACCCAGGCCTCCTGGAATGCATAGTGAGGGGCCTCAGAGAGAGGCTTACTTTTTCTCCTTCCTGTGAAGTTGTTACAAAGGGGAAGGAGAAAATTAACAAGAATCAGTCCATCCAGATAATGCCCTACCAGCCTTATCTCCAATCCAATGAGTATTAGATATTCATTTGTGAGGAGGAGAAACGGGGATTCAGATGTTAATTAAATATTCAAGGTCACCCAGTGAGCAGATAAGGCAAGAATGTGAGCCCAAGTATGGGCTCCAAAGGCCACATTCTTCCCATGATACAACCAAGCTGCCCCAAATATGTTTACGAAGAGCCCAGTCTCCTCTGTCTCCAATGAAGTCCACTCCATTCCACCAGGGAGGACTCTGAACAGCCAGTGCCCTGGCCTGGAGGGCGGTGCCAGGCTGGGTAACAGTCAAGGATACCATGATGCTAATTGCTTTTGGTGGATATTCTCAACATTCACCCCATAGCCAGTCCCATCTTACAGTGGAAACTGAGGCTTAGAGGAATTAGAAAATTGCCTGGGTTACACAGCTTGTGTGTGGTGGAGCCAGGATTTGAATGTCTGGCCCCAGAATATCAGAAGTGCCAAAAAGAAATACCAGCAATATACATTTTCTCCATTTCTGGGATCTAAGACAAGGAGGAGGGAAAAAACATAATTAAAAAAAAAAAAAAAACACAAAATAAATAAACGAATACAAAGGCTTCCTTTATTTTTAGCTTTAGTTCACCGAAAAAGGTGTTAAAGGGTAGATTCTCTGAGGGAAGTGCCTGAAACTTATTAGGGAGATAAGCTAACGGTGGTTTTCTCTGGGGTTTAAGCTCACTTCTGCTTCTCTGGTGGCTCAGACGGTAAAGCATCTGCCTGCAATGCAGGAGACCTGGGTTTGATCCTTGGGTTGTAAAGATGACCTGGAGAAGGGAATGGCAACCTATTCCAGTATTCTTGCCTGGAAAATCCCATGGACAGAGGAATCTGGCAGGCTACAGTCCATGGCATCACAAAGAATCAGACACAGCTGAAACAACTTAGCAAGT
>SJYA01002114.1:4316808-4338973 GCA_006410615.1 Neotragus moschatus | reverse complement strand
AGTCCACTGTGTGCTTGCCCCCGCCCCGCCCCCCACCCACCCCCTGCGCCCCAGCAAATCCACTACTTCCTAGAGAAACAAAGTTAGCACTCCCATCTCTGCTCTGAGAAACTCATTTCTACCCTCTTGTAGATCTTTCTCCTTTAATGCAGGATGCTTTGTTTTATTTTTTTTTATTTATTTAAAAAAATTTATTTTAGTGAGTATGGGCTTTCCTGATAGCTCAGTTGGTAAAGAATCTGCCTGCAATGCAGGAGACCTGGGTTGAACAGGTCTTGGGAAGATTCACTGGAGAAGGGAAGGGCTACCCACTCCACTATTCTGGCTTGGAGAATTCCGTAGACAGTATAGTTCATGGGGTTGCAAAGAGTCAGACATGACTGAGCGACTTTCACTTGGTGAGTATAGTTGATTTACTGTCATGTTGATTTCTGCTGTACAGTAAAATAATTCAGTTATAGAAGTAGATATATATATATATATACTTTCTTTCATTATAGTTTATGCCAGGATATTGAATAGAGTTCCCTGTGGTCTACAGTAGGACCTTGTTGTTTATCTATTCTATAAGTAATAGTTTGCACTTGCTAATCCCAACTCCCACCCCAGCTCTGGCCCATATTCCATTTCCCCTTTGGCAACCACAAGTCTGTTCTCTATGTCTACAAATCTGCTTCTGTTTAGTAACATTATTCAAAACAGCATTACTCAAAAGACAACTTTTTTATTTTTCCTTCTTCTTTTAACCAGAAAGTTACATTTTGGTATAAAATAAATGAATTTTCAAAAAGCTAGAGATTACTAGATAGTTTGAAATGGCAGATTCAGTCTCAAAATCTAAACCAAATTAATTCCAATTGTCAGTTTCCAGAGCAAATGAAAACAATAAACTAATACAAGACTCTCTGTCCCTCTCTGCTGGTTGAACACCAACTCATCCTTCCAGATAATCCTGCCCAGAAATCCTTGTCTGACTGCTCGACCCCCAAGTTGTTTTTGCTGTTTAGCTGTGCTCAGTCGTGTCCGATTCTTTGTGACCCTATGGACTGTAGCCCGCCAGGCTCCTCAGTCCATGGGATTTCCCAGGCAAGAACACCGGAGTGGGTTGCCTTTCCCTTTTTCAGGGGATCGTCTCCACCCAGGGATTGAACCCAGTTCTCCTACATTGCAGGCGGATTCTTTACCATCTGAGCCACCAGGGAAGCCATTGTACAAGTATGGGCAGTGTCTAAACCTTAAAGAAATTTTGTGATAAAAGGCACTGCATTTTATTGAAATGCAAAAAATGATGTGTAACATGAAAGTTAAATTGTAGCCATTTTTAAGTGTGCAGTTTGGTGGCATGAAGTACAATCCCATTGCAGTGGAACCATAGCCACCGTCCACCTCTATAGTGTTTCCATCTCCCCAGACTGAATGTCTCGACCTTTTACACCATCTTCCCTGTCTTGGATGTTTTTACCAGTACAAAGCCCCTCCTCACATTCATGATGATAACTAGTAAGTCACTAGTGCTGCAACCAATATCTATTTTCGATGGTCAGGATGCTGAAAACGAATCCTCAGTGTCAGTGGGGCTCTGTGGGCTGAAGCCTGGTAGCGCTGGTTCTGGCGGGGTGTCTAGGATGTGCAGCGAGTGGATGGCCCCCGGGCATGCTTTCCTGATCACCTATGTGAGAATTCAAGCTGCAACTAGCTGGTATGCGTGGGCATGCACACACACACACACACACACACACTTGTACACTGACTGTACTGAAACAAGTTGAAGTAAATCACAGAAGCCACTACAACCAGTACAAAACATGACCCTGGACCCTGAGCAGGTGCCCAGCAAGTGTTTACCGAGGAGAAAATAACACGAGAGAATGAATAAGAGTGGAGAAATGGGCTACTGTGAGTCACAGTCTTAGGAATCTGACACTTGGCATTTTGTGTTTCTGACTTTCAGGGCCACTATAGCTTTCAGATTCTTGCAACACTGATAAGGACAATTGTTCTGGCCTAGGCACTGCCTAGGGGTGTCCCCGAGTCCTGCTT
The DNA here is from genome assembly GCA_006410615.1 of Neotragus moschatus. Classification (NCBI taxonomy): domain Eukaryota; kingdom Metazoa; phylum Chordata; class Mammalia; order Artiodactyla; family Bovidae; genus Neotragus; species Neotragus moschatus. The sequence goes on along the minus strand of SJYA01002114.1, from coordinate 4,336,933 downwards.
TCCTAGAATTCCCTGTGTAGAGTCACCACCCTTCTCTCCTGCCCACCCAGCTTCCTTGAGCCCCAGGCAGCGCTGGGATTTCCAGAGGAGCAGAGTGCCCTGGGGATGGAATCACTTTCCGTGGCCTCTGACCAGCACGGACACGCTGTAGAGCCGTGGCCAGGGGTGAGCCATGCTGGAACTGAAGATGGGCCCAGTGGTTGCTGTCTCCCCTTGTCCCTGCCACAATAGGAGTGTTCACACACTGAGGATGGGAAAGTCATTCTGGCTTGTACACAATTTAACTCGGGCTTTATGCCAACAAACTAGAGAGTTTGTGGCCTTTTAAATGGTCAACATACATTTGCTTTAACCATGAAAGAGAAGAATGCATTTAAAAATCAAAACAGAGTAACTATGGGGTCTTCGGTAGTGGCTCAGTGGTAAAGAATCCCCCTGCCAATGCAGGAGACACGGGTTCCATCCCTGATCGAGGGAGATCCCACATGCCATGAAGCAACTAAGCCCTTGTACTGCAACTGTTGGGCCTGTGCTCTAGAGTCTGGGAGTTGCAACTACCGAAGCCCATACACCCAGAGCCCGTGCTCCACAACAAGAGAGGCCACAGCGATGAGCAGCCCGTGCACACCACAACCAGAGAGCAGGCCCCACAGACAGGAACTAGAGAAAAGCCCGAACAGCAGTGAAGACCCAGCACAGCCAAAAATAAATGAATACATATATATTTAATGGAGTAACTGTACTTACTCCAGTGTGTGGCTGGTGGTCATTGCGGATGTGGGTTCAAGACACGCTCCTGCTTCCCCAAGAACTTGAACTTTGAATTGTATCAGAGGACACCACTAGCCACTCTCAAAACAGTACATGTGGCCAGCTGCCTGAGGCCACCTCATGATCCCAAGGTCCCTCCCAGGCTCTGCAGCCATTTCAGACCCCACCCCATCCTTCCTGAACAAGCACCCTTGCTTCTTCCCAGCTCCAAGTGTAATTCTTGAAAAACAACTTACATTACCTGATTTTTTTTTTATGGTTTTTGCGTTTACAGGGGTTAGTGAGTCATGTCTGACTCTTTGTGACCCCATGGACTGTGTCGCCTGCGAGGCTTCTATGTCCATGGAATCCCCCAAGCAAGAATACTAGAGTGGGTGCTATTTCCTTCTCCAGGGATCGAACCCCGGTCTCCTGCCATGCAGGCAGTTTCTTTATTACAAGCTACCCCCATTTTGTATTCAGGTACAATATAGCTCAAGTCTTCTTGAATCTGTGTCTCCTAGGCTAGAGGTCCCTGTTTGGCTCAAACTAAGCTCTGTTCTAAGGTCTAAGGTCTAAACTAAGGTCTCCTGGTGGCTCAGAGGTTAAAACATCTGCCCGCAATGTGGGAGACCTGGGTTCGATCCCTGGGTCAGGAAGATCCCCTGGAGAAGGAAATGGCAACCCACTCCTGTATTCTTGCCTGGAGAATCCCATGGATGGAGGAGCCTGGTGGGCTACAGTCCATGGCATCACAAAGAGTCGGACACGACTGAGCAACTTCACGTTCTTCAAGCTCTGTTCTATTGCTTTGATTGACTATTTATTGATTATTTCTGTTGATACCCACAGGTCTGGTCAGAGGCCCCCAGGAAAGTGGGAAGTGAGAAGAACTGGGTGTGAGTTTTCACACTGTGGATAGGCTTGGTGTGTGTGTGTGTGTAAGGGGTGAATTTATGGTTGGGGGAGGGGAAACAGGACAAACCTCACCTTCCAACCCCTGGGGACCAGTGGCTAAAAGAGGCTTCCCTGACAGCCTTGTGGTTAGGACTCTGATTTCACAGAGAATCTGGGTTCAATTCCTGGTCAGGGAATTAAGACCTTGCAAGCCAAGCTGGCACAGCCCCCTCCCGCCAAAAAACCAGAATGTTGGAGACACATATGATGTTGTCTTTGCCTGAATCTGGATTGGTTATGGTTAAAAAAAGAAGGAAGGTGTGAGTTGAATGAGGTTTCTACAGCAGATGTTTATAGACAAGCATGTATGAAATTGGATGGGACTGGGGAAACTTATTGCAATGGAGCTGGTCTGGGGACATGGGCAGGAGGGTGGCAGTGACAGGGGATGTTGTATACTCACGTGGAGCAGCAGGGGGGCCACTGTTCTAAATGTCAGTTGCCCACCTTCCCTGTCCTTCCCCCACTGCCGGGGGCCTCGAGAGGCTCTCTCTCTGTTTTCCTTTAACCACAGTTTTCACTCTGACAGAGCTCTGGTTCTCAGGCTCATTTCCTCCTGTCTTATGATCAGGACCCTGGAATGGAGTGAGTGATTTAAAAAAACAAAAAACTTTGATGAGAATTAACCTGACATTAGCCTTGTCTTCAGCATTCAGTCCCCTAGGCTGCTGTTGGCTCCTGGACTTGCCCATCACGGGTCCTGGGTGATTTGGACCTTGTGATTGTCTATCTCTCTGTCCTCCTAAAATCACTCCATGTTCCCTCTCCCTCTGACTTAGGTTGGGAGAAGAGAAGGGGCGAGAGAGAGGATGGTGTGTGAAGGGAGCCGAGTTCCTGGAATCCCTCTTTAAAACTGAGAGGAATGCTCACATTACCTTGTGACATGGAAGTATTTATGCTAATTCGGACATTAAAACTCATGGCTAGTAACAAACTTCTTTGTTTATTGCTGAAAGCTAGATGTAATGTGACAAGACTTTTCAGGCATGTTTATAACTCTCTTTTGGGCGGTCCGTGTCACAGATGAGCTGACCTCACTGGTCAGTGAGGTCAGCTGGTCTCCTTTTTTATCTTTCCTTTTTTAAAAAGTAAAAGCTGGAGAAATGAGGCTTGTTTGGATCATATGTGTTTCTCTGGAAAACATCTTCATTGTTCAGGGTGAGAAGTTGAAGGGTTATTTTTATGCATCTCTGTTTTTAGCTGATCAACACTGCTGGCTCGTGGTGAAAGCCCCTTTGTGTGAAACATCCCTTACTGCATCAGTCCCTTGGGCATAGCACGTGCCAAACCATCAAACCTCGTAGGCTGGCGGATTATCTGTGGAGAGGAAACATCTTGATACTTCCCTGAAATGTGTTATGTCAGAGAAAGTGTGTCACAGATGCCCCTGCAAGGGCTGCGATGCCAGGGGCCGGGCCCTCCAACTCACCTGCCCAGGGACTGTTAGCTATCACCTCTCATTAGCCAACTGTATACACTTGGCTGCCATCTTCTCAAAGACGCTTACGCAGTGGTACTTTGTAACGACGTCAATTCTTTTCCTGTCCGACCTAGAAGATTACAGTGACTCAATGCTGGCTGGTCAACCTTAAAGATTAAATCGAGGACATTGGCTTAATGATTTTAACAGTTAGTGTAAAGGATTTCCCAAGTAGGAGAATCACGGTATCAAACATGGTTGGGAGTTTTATTCAGTCTTAAAGAGAAAGTAAGTAGCACAGTGAAGGCAGATTTGTATGATCGTATTTTTTAACGAATGAGCTTCACATTTAAAAAATCTAAACAAAAATGAGGAGATAAGAGTCTTAGGAATAGTCAACATGTGCTACACTCATAAAATGCTCCACTACGTGCATTAATATCTGATTGTACGTTGATAATTATGCAAGAATCTTTACTATTCTATGGTGATCATTATTTTCTGAGTTGAATTCCTTTAGGTAAAACTTTTACTTGCTCTAGTTCAACATTTTTCAAATATTCATATGCTGAAGAATCTCTGGGGAGCTGGGTCATAATGCAGGTCCTGGAGCCGTGTCCTCAGACCTCGGTGGTTCTGGGCAGCTGGCTGCCCATCCTGGGCTACCGTGCCCAGGTGTATCTGGGCACTGGGTGTAGCACCCAGGTCAGATGGAAGGAGTAGGGTGAAAAGGAGCCTCCTCCTAGCATTGGAGAAGGAAATGGCAACCCCCTCCAATATTCTTGCCTGGAGAATCCCAGGGATGCGGGAGCGTGGTGGACTGCCATCTGTGGGGTCGCACAGAATCAGACACAACTGAAGCGACTTAGCAGCAGCAGCAGCCTTGCTTCACAGAGTGTGATTTCCCTCAAATTTACCGAAGTCTTATCTTTTCTCTTTGAGGAGAATCAGCTCAAATGATTTTAACAAAAACTTCCGGGCATAGACTCTGTGGATGAACAAGAGAAGTAAGACAAATGTTGACAACGCAGAAGCTTCTCTTCTTTTGGGATTTATTTTCCCTGCTGCTTTTTTTGGAAGGCATCAATCACCTGAGACTTCTTGGGAGCACTATGATTTCCATCCTCTGCCTTCCTTTTCTTTAAATCAATGTAAAACACGATAGATTTTCTTTATTTGCCCATTCTCAAGTGGAGACTGAGCCTGACACTTGGCAACATGGAGTCGTACAAAAGAAACAGACCACCTGGTCCCAGACCTTAGGATGGTCCCAGTTGTCGTAGCATTCAGAAACACTGCTATGCTTCAGCTGAAATGCATGCCCTGACTATTTCCACACAGCCAACTCCTGCTCATGGCTTCATGGTCTATGCCCCTTCCTCCACAAAGCTTTCCATGATCTTCCACTCCCAAGGGAGAGATGTCACCGTGTCCTAAGTAAAAGCACAGACTCTGGAGCCAGACTGTGCTTCAAGCCTCAAACGCCATTTGGAATCTGCGCAACCACAGGCAAGCTGCTCCACCTCTCTGTGCCTGCATCTCCACCCCTATAAAACGGGGCTATGAAGAGCATAGTTCATAGCTCCATTAATTAAATGTGTCAGTGCATGTGAAGCTCCTATAAGAATGCCTCGCTTACAGAATTTAATGTGTGAAATTATTACCCTCCTGACCTATTTTATTTTTCACAGAATTATCCCAAAGCTCTTTAATGAGTGCCTTCCTTTTTAAAATTTATTTTTAAAATTCTTATTGGAGTATAATTGCCCTACAATGCTGTGTATGTTGTGTTAGTTTCTATTATACAGCAAAGTTAGTCAGCCATGCATATACATATATCCCGTTTTTTGGATTTCCTTCCCATTTAGGTCACCACACAGACTGTTGAGTAGAGTTCCCTGTGCTCTGTTCTTAGTAGTTACCTATTTTATACATCGTCCTATATATATGTCAGTCCCAATCTCTGTAGTTTCTGAGTTCCAGACCAACTACCTACAGGTTTTGGCTACCCTATAGGAACCACAAACTTGATGTAGACAGACAGACTGATGGAGTAGAACAGACAGCCCAGGAACAAACTTTTGTGTTTATGGTCAAATATTCTTTCATGAGGCTGCAAAGATCATTCATCTGTGAAATGATGATCTTTCCAATGAATGGTGATCAGAAACCTGGCTGTCTTCATGCAAAAGAATGCAGTTGGACCCTTTTCTTACATAGAATAAAAAATTAACTCAAAAAAAAAATCTAAACATAAGACCATAAACTATGAAACTTCTGGAAGAAAACATAGAGGACATCTTAACAGCATTGGATTTGCCAATGATTTCTTAGATATGGCACCAAAACAAATGGGTGTTTGGACAAACAGACAAATGGGGCCACATCAAACTTAAAATCTTTTGTGCATCAAAGGACACTATCAACAGAGGGAAAAGGCTGCCTGTGGAATAGGAGAAATATTTGTATTGAACCAGTGCAAGTGGAGAGCTGAGAGATACAGTAAGTGTGTCTACTTACTGACCCCAAGTAGACACATGGTACTTGGGGTCAGCTTGGAGTATACAAGAGAAAGGCTTTGGTGCATGTGAAGGTCACTGGTCACAGTGAAGGTAAGAAAAGTTCTTGAGGGAGAGACCAGCCTTATCTCACTCATGCACCTGTCTCCTGGGCTGAGTGTCACAGCTTGTTTGTGGAGCTGTTGAGGCAGCAGGACAGTATGAAGTTCAGATGTTGATGGTGTAATTTGCAAATCATATATCCTATGAGAAGTTAATATCCAGAATATGTAAAGAATTCCTCCAATTCAAAAGCAAATAAAATCAAATAACTTGATTTTTAAAATGGTCAAAAGACTTGAATAGAAGTTTTTCCAAAGGTTGACAAATGGCCAAAAGACATTTGAAAAGATGTTCGACATCACTGATCAACAGAGAAATGCAAATAAAACCACAATGAGATATCACTGCACACTAACTAGAATGACTACTATCAAACACACTCACACAAATTTCAAGTGTTAGTAAGGATGTGGAGAACTGGGAAAGCCAACTTGTCACTGTTTGTGGATTGTAAAATGGTGCAGCCTCTACGGAAAACAGCATGGCAGTCCCTCCAAATGTTAAACAGAATCACCGTATGAAGCAGCAATCTTATTTCTGGGCGCATACCCAAAGAAATGGAAAGTAGTCTCAAGGAGATATTTGCATAGCCAGGTTCATAGCAGCACTTTTCATAAAATGGAAGCAACCCAAATGTTTATTGATGGGTGAACAGATAAATGAAGGTGGAATGTCCATACAATGGAATATAAGTCAGCCTTGAAAAGAATGGAAATTCTCTTGCAAGCTACCACACGGAAGAAACTTGGGGACATTATGCTGTGTGAAATGTCAATCACAGAAAGACAAATTATGTACAGTTTCACTCCTAGGAGGTACTTAGAGTATCAGATTCATAGGGTAGAGTGGTGGTTGCTAGGGGATGGGGATGGGAGTGAAGGAATTTTTGTTTAATGAACAAAGTCTCACTTTTGCAAGATGAGAGAGTTCTGGAAATGGACGGTGATGATGGTGGTACAACAAGGTGAATGTACCTAACATCACTGAACTATATACTTAAAATTGATTATCAATACTTTGGTCACCTGATGGGAAGAGCCGACTCATTGGAAAAGACCCCAGTGCTAGGAAAGATTGAGGGCAAGAGGACAAGGGGGCGACAGAGAATGAGATGGTTGGATGCATCACTGACTCAATGGACATCAGTTTGAGCAAACTCAAGGAGAGAGTGAAGGACAGGGAAGCCTGGCCTGCTGCAGTTCATGGGGTTGCAAAGAGTCTGACAAGGCAGCCACTGAACAGCAATGGGCATGTTACAAAAAAACAGGTGGATCATTTTCTCCTTGTGACCACTCCTACCCTGGATTATGAGGACTCTTTGTTGCACGTCAGCAAAACTAACTCTAAATAATGTCAGTAGAAAAGGAATCGACTGCCCACACAGTGTGTTTAACTGGAAGATGCCCAGTTTTTCATCTCCTAACACATCACATCAGAAACCACCTCACGATGGATATGTCTGTAGTAGATGAGGTAGGTGCTGCCCACATCCCCTGTCAGGTTCATCTCTCAGGGGCTGACAGAGGGCAGCTGTCAGCTGGAGGGAGGGAGCTGCCTGACCCCGGGCTGCCCCCCATGCTCAGTGACTAGTCCACGTGGGGTTCCAGCCTCTGCCCCCCACCTGCACACTGGGCTCCCTGTGGGGGTGCTGAGCCTCCTGGGCCCTCACCTGCTCACCACTATTGTTCTGGGGAGCCCTCCCTGTCAGCCTTCTGCACTCATGTCTCCTCAGAGGCTTTTTCCCGGGGACCTGGCCTGAGACAACGCGTCACCAGTTGATTAAGTGTCTCTTTTTCTTTCTTAATGTTCCATAAAATGAAGGTGTGACTTACCATCGATGGCGTCTTAGATTCCTTAAAATTAGCTGGGAGTCAGCCAAGTTCAAGAGTGGGGGAGGTGGAGAAACAGGCAGCTGGTGAAGATCGGGTCTCAAAGGGACTTGCGCACCCTGCTGAGATGATTTTGTCATGAAGGAAAGTCACCTGAGTAGACCTGGTTTTGGAAAGTTGTGGCTGATTTGAGGGGGGATTAGAAGGTGAGAAAGCACAGGGTCTGGTTCAGAGGAAGCAGAACCAGCAGCTGAAGAGTCCAGTGTAGAGGCTGGTGAGGAGTGGGTTCATGCAAGGTCCTTGTGTGTGATCAGTCGTTCCATGGTCTGTAGCCCACCAGGCTCCTCTGTCCGTAGGATTCTCAGGCAAGAATACTGGAGGGGGTTGCCACTTCCTACTCCAGGGGATCTTCCTGACCCAGGGATCAAATCCGTATCTCTTGTGAATCCTGCATTGACAGGTGGATTCTTTACCACTAGCACCATCTGGGAAGCCCTCACAAGGTCCTTGCTGCTAAGTTGCTTCACTTGTGTCTGACTCTGTGCAACCCCATAGACAGCAGCCCACTAGGCTCCCCTGNCAAATTATGTACAGTTTCACTCCTAGGAGGTACTTAGAGTATCAGATTCATAGGGTAGAGTGGTGGTTGCTAGGGGATGGGGATGGGAGTGAAGGAATTTTTGTTTAATGAACAAAGTCTCACTTTTGCAAGATGAGAGAGTTCTGGAAATGGACGGTGATGATGGTGGTACAACAAGGTGAATGTACCTAACATCACTGAACTATATACTTAAAATTGATTATCAATACTTTGGTCACCTGATGGGAAGAGCCGACTCATTGGAAAAGACCCCAGTGCTAGGAAAGATTGAGGGCAAGAGGACAAGGGGGCGACAGAGAATGAGATGGTTGGATGCATCACTGACTCAATGGACATCAGTTTGAGCAAACTCAAGGAGAGAGTGAAGGACAGGGAAGCCTGGCCTGCTGCAGTTCATGGGGTTGCAAAGAGTCTGACAAGGCAGCCACTGAACAGCAATGGGCATGTTACAAAAAAACAGGTGGATCATTTTCTCCTTGTGACCACTCCTACCCTGGATTATGAGGACTCTTTGTTGCACGTCAGCAAAACTAACTCTAAATAATGTCAGTAGAAAAGGAATCGACTGCCCACACAGTGTGTTTAACTGGAAGATGCCCAGTTTTTCATCTCCTAACACATCACATCAGAAACCACCTCACGATGGATATGTCTGTAGTAGATGAGGTAGGTGCTGCCCACATCCCCTGTCAGGTTCATCTCTCAGGGGCTGACAGAGGGCAGCTGTCAGCTGGAGGGAGGGAGCTGCCTGACCCCGGGCTGCCCCCCATGCTCAGTGACTAGTCCACGTGGGGTTCCAGCCTCTGCCCCCCACCTGCACACTGGGCTCCCTGTGGGGGTGCTGAGCCTCCTGGGCCCTCACCTGCTCACCACTATTGTTCTGGGGAGCCCTCCCTGTCAGCCTTCTGCACTCATGTCTCCTCAGAGGCTTTTTCCCGGGGACCTGGCCTGAGACAACGCGTCACCAGTTGATTAAGTGTCTCTTTTTCTTTCTTAATGTTCCATAAAATGAAGGTGTGACTTACCATCGATGGCGTCTTAGATTCCTTAAAATTAGCTGGGAGTCAGCCAAGTTCAAGAGTGGGGGAGGTGGAGAAACAGGCAGCTGGTGAAGATCGGGTCTCAAAGGGACTTGCGCACCCTGCTGAGATGATTTTGTCATGAAGGAAAGTCACCTGAGTAGACCTGGTTTTGGAAAGTTGTGGCTGATTTGAGGGGGGATTAGAAGGTGAGAAAGCACAGGGTCTGGTTCAGAGGAAGCAGAACCAGCAGCTGAAGAGTCCAGTGTAGAGGCTGGTGAGGAGTGGGTTCATGCAAGGTCCTTGTGTGTGATCAGTCGTTCCATGGTCTGTAGCCCACCAGGCTCCTCTGTCCGTAGGATTCTCAGGCAAGAATACTGGAGGGGGTTGCCACTTCCTACTCCAGGGGATCTTCCTGACCCAGGGATCAAATCCGTATCTCTTGTGAATCCTGCATTGACAGGTGGATTCTTTACCACTAGCACCATCTGGGAAGCCCTCACAAGGTCCTTGCTGCTAAGTTGCTTCACTTGTGTCTGACTCTGTGCAACCCCATAGACAGCAGCCCACTAGGCTCCCCTGTCCCTGGGATTCTCCAGGCAAGAATACTGGAGTGGGTTGCCATTTCCTTCTCCAATGCATGAAAGTGAAAAGTGAAAGGGAAGTCGCTCAGTCGTGTCCGACTCTTAGCGACCCCATGGACTGCAACCTGCCAGGCTCCTCCGTCCATGGGATTTTCCAGGCAAGAGAACTGGAGTGGGGTGCCATTGCCTTCTCCACACAAGGTCCTTAGGGAGGTAGAATTTGAGATTTCGTGATGTTAATGGCCATGCAGATTTCTGGAAGGACTCTGGCTTGGCTTCGAGACCACATCTCAACAAGCTCACAATGTGACTGCCCACAGGGTGCCCCATAATTGTGTATGCCACTGACAAAGGAAAACATGTTCCCAATTCAACTGTGAATTTGAGATATATCCCAATCTCAGGTGTGTCAAAAAGTAACAGTGTCCATTTAGACTTGAAAAGACACAGTACTTGATCTCTCCCAAGTCAGTTTAACCCAACCACTCTGGCAAGTCTTCCTGCCTCCCTAAGACTGAGTGAGATGCCCCCTGGATGTTTTCATAGCAGGCGGGGCTCAGTCTTGTGTTAGTCCTGTCATCCTCTTAATGCATTTTGGACTTCATGAGAAGACATCTCTAAAAGCCTAACCTGTGATCAGCTCTCTTCTGGGGTCAGGGATCAGTAAGTGGAAACAGGAGGAAATCCGACCGGATCGCCCACCATTGACTTGTGGTCTCTTGTCCACTTGAGTGTGGACTCCTTGGCAGAACATCATTGCAGCCCAGCAGCTGGTACCATGCCCGACACATGTTGGGGACAGTAAAGGTTTGTTGTGAGAGAGATGAATCCATTAAAGGGCATTTCTCTTGCAGCAGCTGGTACAGGAACCCACCCTGGATCAGACCTTTATTTGTTCACCATTCTCCAAGTTATTCTTGATTTTGTCTTTGCTTGGTGATCACCATAGTCTTGAACACTCACTCCTTTTTCCCCATAATCCTAACCATAAATGCCCTGGCATGCCTTACCTCCCCCATTATCCATCTTCCCCACTGGCTGGTTCATTTGTTACAGCTGATGCTGACACGTCACAATCACCACAATCCACAGTTCACGTCAGGATTCACTTTGGTGGTGTGTGTTCTGTGGCTGTAGACAAATGTCTCAGGACATACATGCATTATAACAATATCATTCAGAGTATTTTCACTATGCTAAAAATCCTGTGTGCTCACCTATTCATCCCTTTCTACTCACCCCCAAAACCCTTGGAAAACAAATATCTTTTTACTATCATAATTTTACCTTTTTAAGAATGCCATGTAGTTGGAATCATACAGTGTGCAGGCTTGTCAGGCTGGCTTCTCTTTGCTATGCTATGTCACTTGAGTCATGTCTGACTCTTTTGCGACCCCACGGACTACAGCTTGCCAGGCTCTCTATCTATGGGATTCTCCAGGCAAGAATACTGGAATGGGTTGCCATGTCCTCCTCCAGGGGATCTTCGCAACCCAAGGAACAAACCCATGTCTAATTATGTCTCCTGCACTGGCAGGCGAATTCTTTACCACCATCACCACCTGGGAAGCCCTCTTTTACTTAGTAATAGGCATGTAAGTTTTCCTCCGTTCTTTTCTTGGTTTGAGAGCTCATTTATTTATATTTTTTAAAATGCTGAATAATATTCCATTTCCCAGTTGAACCACCATTTATTATTCATCCATTCACCTATTGCAAGGTATCCTGGCTTCTTCCAAGTTTTAGCAATTATGAATAAAGCTGCTACAATTATCCACATTCTTACAGATCAGCTCAGTTCACGGTTATTTCTTCTGTTCCCTCAACTCCGCTCCTCTGTCCCACTCCACAGGCCGAGCCCAAGTAGAAACTCAAGGGCAAAGAAACCTGCTGAAGCCGTCTTATGGCACAAAGCAGAGAGTCTCATAACAGTTTTAAGGGGAGGTTGGTGTCATAAAGAAAAAATGGAGCACCCTCTTTTCTTCTAGGGGCTTCCCATCTACATAAGATATTTGCAAAAATCATGAAACCCAGGTAACACATGAGCTATAAAGTTAATTGGTGTGAGATTTAGTCAAAGAAGGAATGACCGTGAACTGAGCTGATCAGTGAGAATGTGGGAGAGATGAGACTGGACCTGGGCGCTGGCCTTTCTAATTCTATATTGCGGTGGCTACATACACCAGGTCACCCCATCTCTCCCTCCAGGTGCTACAGCAGCTCATCCCTCCCCACTGGAAGGCTTTCTCCAGCCCTTTTCTTCCTAGCTCACACTGGGTGCCACCCACCCACAGTTCAGTTCTCAGCTTCAAGGCCAACTTCTCTGGGGTACTCTCTGACCACCCGGGACTTGCTAAGGATGGTTCCCCCTTCCTATGATAACTGAACAGATGCCAGGCAAAGTATTTGCATCTTTATTCAATTCAAACAGATCTCCACCCTACAGTATGAAATATTCATTGTATTCACGCAGTTTTAGGCAGTGCAGAGTAATTCTGGGGACGCTGATACTCAACTCTTGGAAAATGATGCTGGGTGCCATGGATGGCCTGGCACAGACTGAGTCTCCTGGACCAAAGGGGCATGTGCAGCGCATGGTTCTAGCATCCCCGCCTGCCCCATCTTACTCAGGGTGCTGAGTCGCCATCAGTCTGGCCTCTTGTGGACGGTGGGCTCTGGGCAGCAGGTCTGGTTGCCTCACTCCAGCACCCGGAACCTGATGTGGATGCAGCAGCAGGTGTACAGGGAGGGAAGCTCACCAGGGGAACATGTGCGTGTGTGTCTGTGTGCCTGGATGTGTGTGCATGTGTGCAGGAGCACGTGTACCCGTAGGGACAGGTCCAGTTCAAGTTTGTCCCTCCGGAGAGAGCAGCACAGATGGCAAGGCCCCTGCCGGTGGCTGTGGACAGTGAGCAGGGACTGCAGCCCCAAAGGTCAAAGCTTTAAAGGGCTCCCACCTTGGTCCTTGCAGAGCCCTGAGTGCTGCTTGGGGACCAGCAGCGGCAGCATCGGCGGCATCACCGAGCTTGCAGAGACCTTCGGGCTACACCCCAGGCCTGCTGGAGCATCTCCACACACTCCCCCAGAGACCGGCGTGCACCTCTGAGTGGGAGATGCAAGGCCTCCCCAGTTCCACCAACTTAACGTTTTGTCCAGTCACTCCTGACTTCAACACTCCCACCATTTTCAAATGATGAACTTTTCATTGTTGGTGTTGGTTAGCTGCCCAGTCGTGCCCACTGTTTTGTGACTCCAGGGACTGTAAGTTCGCCAGGTTCCTCTGTCCATGGGGGTTTTCCAGGCAAGAATACTGGAGTGGGTTGCCATTCCCTTCTCGAGGGGATCTTCCCGACCCAGGGATCCAAAGCGGGACTCCTGCATAGCAAGCAGATTCTATACTGTCCAAGCCAGCAGCACTTTAAATCAGTTTTAAGAAAGTAAATGCCTGCTTATGAACTCCTTGAGGGTGGGTCTGCTTCCTGTAATGAACCCACAACCCTGGAAATGAGCCTTTATCCTGTTTCTGGCACAAACTGATGGCTGGTACACAACGGCGTAATAGCGCCTTGGTTTACTTTCATTATGTCCCTCGTAGGTATGTGTGAGTTGGGGGGATAATGACCAAGGTCCATGCTCTTTTTTTATAAAAAGATCTTTTTTTATGTGGACCATTTTTAAAAAGTCTTTATTGTATTTGTTATGGCTTCCCAGGTGGCTCAGAATCCTCCTGCCAGTGCAGGAAATTTGGGTTTGATCCCTGGGTTGGGAAGATCCGTTAGAGGAGGAAATCGCAACCCACTCCAGCATTCTTGCCTAGAAAATTCCATGGACAGAGGAGCCTGGAAGGCTAGAGTCCATGGAGTCACTAAAGAGTGGGACACAACTGAGTGGCTAACCAACAGCAGCTTGGGGGCTGAGCAGAGTCAGACAAGCCCTTCTGGGAGGGATCGCCCTGAAAGATGACTTGGTACTCAACCAGCAGAGAGGGACAGAGAAGTCTTGTATTAGTTTACTGTTTTCATTTCATTTCATTTGCTCCGGAAACTGATGGTTGGAATTCTATAATTTCAAACCTCTAGCTTTTGGAAAATTCATTTATTTCATACCAAAATGTAACTTTCTGGTTAAAAGAAGAAAACACAAGAAGTTGCCTTTTGAGTAGTGCTGTTTAGTAGAACTTTCTGTTCTGATGAATACCCGTGCAGTTTCATAGGGTAGCCACTAGCCACGCCTGGCTGCTGGGCACTGTTAATACAATCAGCACAACTGAGGAGCACAATTCTAAGTCATATTAAATTTTAATTAATTTAAGTATAAATAGCCCATATTTGTGTCTATAGTATTGAGCAGTGAAGCCTTGGGACACTAACAGAAATCTACTGATTTCGGGGGGAAAATGGATTAAGAAGAGACAAGATATAATTTCTTTGAAATACTGAAGGGTTTTCATACCAAGGAAAAACATGACCTGGAAAAATATTATTCTCTATGTTCCCCAAGGTGTTTTGCCTAAGTGCTTGGAATCCTGCCAAATTCTGTGGGAAAGACTTCCATGAACAACCTGTGTACAATTGGGAGGTGCTGCTTACACTGGACAATTTTGTTTATCTTCCAGTAAGATATTTAATTTTATTTGCTCATATGTGTTATATCTCTAGAAAAAGAATCCCAGGATTTTCCCTCCTGTTTTTTTTTTTCCCCTAACTTTTATGTTTTGGTCACACTGTGAGGCATGTGAGATTTTAATGCCCCCACCAGGGATCAAACCTGCACCCTCTGCATTGGAAGTGCAGAGCCTTAACCACCTGGAGTCCCCTTGCTGTGTATTTTCGATTTGCTTCCATGATATCGGCTGGGGTTGTTAGCACAGTGAAACCACACTGAAGAGATGCAAGCAGGTTTTCTACCATTCTTCTAGATCTTTGAGCATCAAATCTGGGGCTGATCTTGCCACACTTGTGTAACCCGCCTGTGAGGACCCCAGTGACTTCCCCAGCTCCGCGGTCATCAGTGATTTCGAACTTAACCGTGTCACCACGCTTCACCATCACAGAAACCAGAAGACGGCTGTGGAGCACGGCCTGATAAGAAGCTGGCATCTGCCTTTCTTTTAGCTGAAGGTGCCATGAGATCATCTCTCCTTCTCCCTGTGAACTCCCCGCATCTTCACGGCTATTGTGCAGGGTCTTATTTCCATGGCTGTCTGACCCTGGTTTCCCAGCTGGGACGCAGCTGGACTTGAACAATGGGCATGCCCTGCTCTGTTAGCTCTGTGTCTTCATACAATGTACCCCATTGGGTGGACCCACCTTTGGTGTGCGGGGATCTCCCAGGAGGAGACTTAGCAGGTGCCCCCTAACTGTTGAGAGACCACCATGCACATCACCTCTGTTAACAACACACCTTTCCAAACACTACATTTCCAGTGTCTGAACTAAAAAAATTATTTACTTATTTGGCCATACTAGGTCTTGGTTGTGGCATGTGGGATCTAGTTCCCTGACCAGGGGTTAAACCCTGGCCCCCTGCTTTGGGAACTTGGAGTCTTAGCCACTGGACCCCCAGAGAAGTCCTCCAATTTCCAAATTTTTAATTGACTGGAACTATAGTTGGTGCAGCAAATATTTCCATAAAATAAGAGAATTTGACCCGTGCTCTATTTTCTTTGCCTATTTTGTGACCTCTATTTCAAGTAGTCTTTGATACATTTTTCACTTTACGTTTACTAACTGAAATGTATTTAGCTGCATTCAGTAAAGGACTTTACGATTTTATAATTTTGTGAAGAAAACAAGCACTTTGATAGACATGATTATGACTACATGACATCAAATGATAAGGCTTGACTTTGGCAAAGAAACAATTTTCCCCCAATGTGGGAAATTTCTAATAAATAGTTTGCAAGAAGCCAAAGCTGTGAATTTATATATAAGGATTCTTTTGGAATGAATCTCAACTATTTCACTTACTAGTTGAGAGAAAAGGTACCAGAGTAACGAGGTTATTTTTTTATTTTAATTTTAAAAATTGAAATATAGTTGCTATATAATATTATATGTTACAGGTGTACAATATAGGATTCACAATTTTTAAAGTTTAAACTCCATTTACAGTTATAACATATCAGCTATATTCCCCATGTTGCAGAGTATATCCATGCAGCTTATTTTATACCTAATAGCTTGTACCTCTTACTCACCTGCCCCTAAATTGCCCCTCCCCTTTTCCCTCTCCCCACTGGTAACCACTAGTTTGTTCTCCAAATCTGTGAGTCTGCTTCTTTTTCATTATAGTCACTAGTTCGTTGTATTTTTTTTAGATTCCACATATAAGCGACAAGGGAAGAGCCATTTATTTCTTTATGTGGCTTCATCATGCAGTTTATGGGGTCTTCGATCACTCACCAGGGATTGAACCTGGGCCCCCCAGCAGTGAAAGTGCCAAGTTCTAACCACTGGATTACCAGGGAATTCCGTCAGTTCAGTTCAGTCCTTTAGTCACGTCCACCTCTTTGCGACCCAGTGATCTGCAGCACGCCAGGCCTCCCTGTCCATCACCAACTCCCAGAGCTTCCTCAAACTCGTGTCCATTGAGTTGGTGATGCCATACAACCATCTTATCCTCTGTCATCCCCCTCTCCTCCCGCCTTCAGTCTTTCCCAGCATCAGGGTCTTTTCCAATCAGTCAGTTGTTTGCATCAGGTCACCAAAGTATTGGAGTTTCAGCTTCAGCATCAGTCCTTCCAGTGAATATTCAGGACTGATTTCCTTTGGGATTGACTAGTTTGATCTCTTTACTGTCCAAAGGACTCTCAAGAGTCTTCTCCAATACCACAGTTCAAAAGCATCAACTCAGCTTTTTTTATAGTCCAACTCTCACATCCATACGTGACTAGTGGAAAAACCACAATTTTGAATAGATAGATGTTTGTTGGCAAAGTAATGTCTTTGCTTTTTAATATGCTGTCTTTGTTGGTCATAGCTTTTCTTCCAAGGAGCAAGTGTCTTTTAATTTCATGACTGCAGTCACCATCTGCAGTGATTTTGGAGCCCCCCAAAATAAAGTCTGTCACTGTTTTCTATTTGCCATGAAGGGATGGGACTGGATGCCATGATCTTTGTTTTTTTGAATGTTGAGTTTTAAGCCAGCTTTTTCACTTTCCTCTTTTGCTTTCATCAAAAGGCTCCTTAGTTCCTCTTCACTTTCTGCCATAAGGGTGGTGTCATCTGCATATCTGAGGTTATCGATATTTCTCCTGGCAATCTTGATTCCAGCTTGTGCTTCATCCAGCCTGGTATTTTGCATGATGTACTCTGCATATTAGTTAAATAAGCAGGGTGACAATATACAGCCTTGATGTCCTCCTTTCCCAATTTGGAATCAGTCTATTGTTCCATGTCCAGTTCTAATTGTTGCTTCCTGACCTGCATACAGATTTCTCAAGAGGCAGGTAAGGTGGCCTGGTATTCCCATCTCTTGAAGAATTTTCCACAGTTTGTTGTGATCTATACAGTCAAAGGATTTGGAATAATCAATAAAGCAGAAGTAGATTTTTTTCTGGAATTCTCTTGCTTTTTCTATGATCCAACAGATGTTGGCAACTTAATCTCTGGTTCCTCTGCCTTTTCTAAATCCCCTTGAACATCTGGAAGTTCTCAGTTCATGTTCTGTTGAAGCCTGGCTTGGAGAATTTTGAGCAATACTTTCCTAGTGTCTGAGATGAGTGCAATTGTGTGGTAGTTTGAACATTCTTTACATTTGCCCTTCTTTGGGATTGAAATGAAAACTGACCTTTTCCAATCATGTGGCCACTGTCGAGCTTTCCATATTTGCTGGCATACTGAGTGCAGCCCTTTAACAGCATCATCTTTTAGGATTTGAAATAACTCAACTGGAATTCCATCACCTACGCTAGCTTTGTTTGTAGTGATGTTTCCTAAGCCCCACTTGACTTTTCACTCCAGGAGGTCTGGCTCTAGGTGAGTGATCACACCATCGTGATTATCTGAGTCATGATGATGATCTTTGTATAGTTCTTCTGTATATTTTGCCACCTCTTCTTGATATCTTCTGCTTCTGTTAGGTCTATATAATTTCTGTCCTTTATCGAGCCCATCTTTGCATGAAATGTTCCCTTGGTATCTCCAATTTTCTTGAAGAGATCTCTAGTCTTTCCCATTCTATTGTTTTCCTCTATTTCTTTACATTGCTCACTGAGGAAGGCTTTCTTATCTCTCTTTGTTATTCTTTGGAACTCTGCATTCAGATGAATGTATCCTTCCTTTTTTTCCTTTTCCATTATCTTTTCTTCTTTCCTCAGCTATTTGTAAGGCCTACTCAGACAACCATTTTGCCTTTTTGGATTTCTTTTTCTTGGAAATGGTTTTGACCGCTGCCTTCTGTACAATGTCACAAACTTCCATCCATAGTTCTTCAGGCACTCTATCAGATCTAATGCCTTGAATCTATTTCTTACTTCCACTGTATAATTGTAAGGGATTTGACTTAGGTCATACCTGAATGGTCTAGTGGTTTTCCCTACTTTCTTCAATTTAAACCTGAATTTGGCAATAAGGAGTTCATAGATTCCCTGAAAAGAGGTTATTTTTTAAAAGTGGAATTCCAATTGCATGATTGTGAAGTCAAAGAGGAAAACTGTTCCCACTGAAAAATTCTGTGTTTGTACACACCAAAAGGCTAGACTTTAAAGTTTTCTGTCTGTTCTCCAAGTTTCTAGGGTTCAGGTCAGTCATTACACCAGGTCAATGTACAGAGTAACAGAGCTCTCATCTTCCAGCCCCTGTCCAATTAGTCCCGGGGCTTTGCCATTGCCCAGCACTGCTGTCTCTAAAGACTTCAGGTGCTACCCCTCCTGCTCAGGAACCAACCGCCCCCCACCTCCTCCCACATCTCTGAGCTTCAGAAGGGTCATTTTATATATGATCCATGTATATTTTTGAACAGAGAATTTGGGAAAGATACACATCTCATGCTAGTTCACTGGCTGCAGATTTCTGATCCTAGGCATGTATTTGTCTGCAACCTGGGCTGTCTTGGGAGCATGAGGAATGACATGGGTTGCCTGTAACAGATTGAGAACTCAGGTAGACAAAGGTCACAGACTAAAAAGCTGGCACGCCAAACACAGGTAATGCCAGCCATGGTTCTAAATGGGTAGCAGATATTCATTTAATCAATCTTTCCAGCAAACCTATGGGACAGCTACCATCATTTTTCTCACTTTATAGACAGTGTGTGTGTGTATGTGTGTGTGTGTCTGACAAAGTGATGTGTCATCACTCACAGCCCCAGAGCTGCAGGACTGGACTTGAACCCAGGCAGTTTGCCAGCTGCTCTCACCCCTGCACTCTGTACTCTAGCATCTCTCTGGAGGGCACTGGGGTTTACAGTACCGCCATTATTCCAGGTTATTATCTAAGGGTCATTTTCAAGCTTTCCTTTGGTTTCATAATTTGGCCCACATCACCCATGTTGGCCCCAGGTCTACAGGCTGCAGAGATGTGAGGGCTCTGGATTTAAACAATGCTGTTCTCCTTGGTCTCCTTGTCACTGGATGATTTTTAGTTCCTTATTTATACTCGTTCACTCAGAATTGGAATTCGAAATGTGCTACGGTGCAAGATGAAAAGATGGTTT
Organism: Neotragus moschatus; assembly: GCA_006410615.1. Classification (NCBI taxonomy): domain Eukaryota; kingdom Metazoa; phylum Chordata; class Mammalia; order Artiodactyla; family Bovidae; genus Neotragus; species Neotragus moschatus. The sequence goes on along the minus strand of SJYA01002114.1, from coordinate 4,317,495 downwards.
TTGCAAGGTGTGGAGGCTTGCAAAAATCAATCCAGGGCTCCTGGGAACAGGGGAGCTCAGATTCCCCCATTTGGAAAGAAAGCGCTCCCAGGAGGGGCCCAGCAGGTGCAGATTTCTGGTCCCCACTGAAGATGTTTCCTTTCCACATCATCCATCAACCAGCCTTGCCTGTCTGGAGGGACCCTCTACCTCTGAAGAGAAGGCACTCCGTTTTCACACCACCTGGCTAGAGATGAAGGCAGGATAAGGACCATTTAGGGATCAGATACCATGTGACAGACCTTTAGAACAAACATTTATGGAGGCTTATTTTGTATAAGGCAATTGCTGAGAGCACTCTCCGCCCAGTAAAGGGTGCTAGACAGTTTAAATCCTGCTAATGAAGCTTAACAATGAGGATTAGGACTAGGCTAGGGGGTGGGAAAGAGGTTGGCCAGAGGACAGCCAGTTTGCCTTGATTCCAAACCAATTCAGGATGCCTGGGTAGGAACCGCCCTGTGCTCTCCTGGGCAGAGATGTCCATAACCTGGTCCAGGTATTCAATTCATCCAGACTAATGTTAATAATCTTAAGACTTCTATTTAGAGCCTGCAAGGCACTGTGCTCAGTTCTTCTAAAGAAGTTTCCATTCTTGGCTTGGCTAATCACCACCTGTACCCCCCCCCCCAACCCCCCCCCCCCCCCCCC
>SJYA01002114.1:4259930-4316714 GCA_006410615.1 Neotragus moschatus | reverse complement strand
TGTACCCCCCCCCCCAACCCCTCCCCGCCCCTGCATCAAACATTTGACAACATGGTGAGAACTCTTTGGGTTTTAAACAGTGTCCAGTGGATCCGACCTCTCCTTGAAGAAGTCACTGATCATTTTGGGGAACTGTGGCACCTAGTCCAGGAAGACAGTCCACAGGGGGCCTGCCCTCTCCTGCCTCCCCTGCTCCAGGCCTGGTGTGCTCATTCACTCCTGCAAATATTAGGAAATGTGAACTATTAAAAATCCAGACCTGGAGGTATGGTCCCTGGGATGTGACTCACTCTGGGCACCTTGTTTCCGTGGTGGTTCCCGTGGAAACCTGTCATACCTGTTCCAGTCCCAGGGACCTTTCTGCCCTTCTAGCCTCCTACCCCAGCACTTGGTGAGGCGTGACCATCACCACTGGCCCGAGAGGGAAACAAGGGGCTCTGGGCACACACAGAGCAGAGGTCCCAGGTTTCAGAAGCTGGTTGCTTACTTGTAGGTGGGATTTAGTTTGCCCCAGTGAGATGTTTCTTAGCTCTGTACGGACTGGCATGCTAGCTAAATCACTTCAGTCATGTCCGACTATTTGCGATTTCATGAACTGTAGACCGCCAGGCTCCTCTGTCCATGGGATTCTCCAGGCAAGAATACTGGAGTGGGTCGCCATCCCCTCCTCCAGGGCATCTTTCCAACCCAGGGATGGAGCCTGCATCTCCTATGTCTCCTGAATTGGCAGGAGGGTTCTTTACCACTAGCGCCACCTGGCTAAAAAAGGCATGCTGTCAATGTGGAGTGAGTGTGTAGGAAATGGTGAGAGAAAATTTTCTTTTTCATGACTGCAGCTTATTCATTTTCAACTGTTGTTGTTGTTACTGTTTTGTTACTGTTTTTCTAGTTTAGGTCTATTTTTTCTCAAAGTTGATGTACCATTTTTGCTCCATTGTAAGGCAAAAATTGGTATTTTGAACCTGAGTAAATCCTGAAACTGCTATCAAATAGAAGTATTTCAGGTTTACTGCAAATGTTAATTGGAGAAGGAAATGGCAACCCACTCCAGTGTTCTTGCCTTGGAGAATTCCCGGGACAGGGGAGCCTGGTGGGCTCCCCATCTATGGGGTCACACAGAGTTGGACACGACTGAATTGACGCAGCAGCAGCAGCTGCAGCAAATATTAATAAGACTTCTTTAGATGGAAATGAAATGCGAGTTTTAGTCTGTCAAATCTTAGAAATCACTGAATTGTGGAACTTTCCCCCTCCTTTTATGTTATTTAGTAAAAAAAAAAAAAAAAAGGAAGAAAATGTCTACTGACAGTGGATTTTGGAACTATCTCACCCACTTTCAAATTGATTATTCTACATGTGATTCTTCTCTTGGAACACTTATAGTCTCACCTGGGAAGCAGTAAGGGAACCTCAGTAGAACATGTGTATCTGTCCTTCTCTTGAAAATCAAAATCAGGTCTCCTAGAAAACAGCCTTGAAACTAGAGCCAAAAATGATGATGAAATTAGTAGGTCTAAAAAATCTTGTTATGAGTTCATAGGGGCAGAGGAGAAGACAGTTCCTCGTGGAGGGGAGTGGGTGAGCTGGACAGCTCTGGGTTTGGGTAACAGAGCCGGTCATCTTGGTCAGCTATTCACCCTTAAGCCCCTTTCTCCATGGTCTCTCCAGACTTTTTGTCTTTGTTACCTAAAATCTTCCTCCAAGGCTTCTTCTACTTTCTATTTTTTTCTATGCAAAATCTTTCCACATCAGCTTTGGAGTCTTTTTTAGGAAGCTCATTAAAAACATTCACCTGAATGGATATACATGTGTATGTATGGCTGAGTCCCTTCACTGTTCACCTGAAATTACCACAATACTGTTAATCAGCTATGGTGAAAGTGAAGTCGCTCAGTCGTGTCCAACTCTTTGAGACCCTATGGACTGTAGCTTACTAGGTTCCTCCATCCATGGGATTTTCCAGGCAAGAGTACTGGAGTGGGCTGTCATTTCCTTCTCCAGGGGATCTTCCCGACCCAGGGATCAAACCCACACCTCCCATATTGTAGGCAGACGCTTTACCATCTGAGCCACCAGGGAAGTAATCGGCTATACCCCAATACAAATTAAAAAGTTTAAAGTTCAGGAAAAATAATTCTCCTGGATTCTGGACCTTCTTCTGAGGGTGATGTCCCTTTATCTGTGACGTCATCAGAGCCTGGACAGGGGATCAATATTTTTAACATTTTTTTTATTATCTTATTTTTGGGTCAATATTTGAAACTGTATCTAACAAAGCCCTTTGAGTCTGGTGGTTTGTTTTGTTTGGTGTTTGGCCAGTATCAAAGTCTCTGGAAAAGAACTTATTAGTTACATCAGTAAGCAAACAACATCCCCTATAATCTACAACATCCTCTATAATCCTTTGATATAAATTTTTTTTTGTTCTGGTGCTTGCTGTTAACTGTGTGTTATTTCATGGCTGTAATTGTTCGAACTTTTGCCACCAGAGCTTTTGATTGGGCTCCTTTAGAGTATTCCCATCAGTGTGGGTTTGGTGTTTTGTTTTTCAAGCATTTCCTTCTTTGCTGGTGTTATGGAATACTCCAGACTTATCTCACTTTCTCCCTGCCCCATGGCTCCTGGAAGCAGCTATTTCTCCCAGAAGCTCTAGTTCCTGGTACTGGTGAGTGATGTCAGAAGCTAGGATCCAGGCATTCGGTGTGCTTGCTGGTATCAGCGTTTCGTTGCTGATGGATCCTTTTAGCTGAGAGAGCAGGGAAACAGCCATGTGTACAGTAAGCTGTGTGTGTACATATGTCTGTAAGTACTTCTCCATGTGAGCGTCTGTACCTGCAGTGAAACTGAATGTGAGTTCATCCTGAAGTCTCCAACTTCTTTATATCACCACACTGGTTACTCCCGTGCCTTCCTCTGGTTTCTCTGTCAACTCTGGCTCCAGCAGGGAGAACCATGACCCCTTGCCTGACCTCCACTTGCTTACTTGTTCAGTTCCAGTGTACATGTATAGCAGTGTCAGAATTTTTAGCTTGCCCCTCCATGTGGAACCACGTTACCAGAGGACACTACTCTATACAGTTTATTTGCCTTTTGTCTTATAAACTCCACTCATTCCAAAGTTACTTAGGTCAGTTGTTGTTACTGTTGTTTAGTCACTAAGTTGACTCTTCTGTGACCCCTGACTGTAGCCTGCCAGGCTCCTCTGTGGAAGTCTCCAGGCAAGAATACTGGAGTGGGTTGTTATTTCTTTCTCCAGGGGAACTTCTCAACCTAAAGCTTGAACTTGCATCTCCCGTATTGGTAGGCAGATTCTTTACTAGTGAACCACCTGGGAAGCCCACTTAGTTCAGTACCTCCCCCGCCAATCTCCTCATCCCTTCAGTGAGATGCTTTCATTCATTTATATTACAATTAATTATCTCATGTCCAATTCTTTGTGACCCCATGGACTGCAGAACTCCAGGCTCCCCTGTCCTTCACTATCTCCCAGAGTTTGCTTAAACTCAGGTCTATTGAGTCTGTGACACTATCTAACCATCTCATTCTCAGCTGCCCCCTTCTCCTTCTGCCCTCAATTTTCCCCAGCATCAGGGTCTTTTCTAATAAGTCGACTCTTCGCATCAGGTGGCCAAAGTATTGGAGCTTCAGCTTCAGCAACAGTTCCTCCAGTGAATATTCAGGACTGATTTCCTTTAGGGTTGCCTGGTTTGATCTCCTTGTAGTCCAAGGGATTCTCAAGAATCTTCTCTAGCAACACAATTTGAAAGCATCAATTCTTCATGAGATTGTGGTATCTCATTTTCATGGGTCTATCAAGAATCAGTTAATTTATTAAATTATTTATTTTGCTGAACCTCACAGCATGTGAGAATCTTAGTTCCTCAACTAGGAATTGAACCTGTGTCCCCTGAATTGCAAGTAGAGAGCCTCAACAACTGGACCACCAAGGAAGTCCCTGGGTCTTCTACTTTTAACTTTTCTGTGAGTGAATAACTAAATGACTTCACAGAGTGAGTTGAAAGCTGATATATAGTTGCTTTTTCTTAGAATTTTTGAAGAATAATATTGAAAGTAGGCTAAAATAAAAACTTCTCTGCTATGTAAGCATATATGATTTGGTAAGTCACACCTTTATGGTATGTTTGTTTCATTAGTTCACTGCCTCTTTTTGATCTGAAAATTCTAAATAATAATTTATAAGAGAAAAAATTCAAAATAATTAACAACCTTTATTGGACACTTACTATGGGCATAGAAAAAACTAATACATTAAGACAAGTTCTTGTTACCGAAGTTTTTAATCTAATAATTGTACATGTTACTTGTATTGTACATTGAAAGAAGCTTGAAATAATGACTGCTGATAAAGTTGATGAAGAAGATACATTTTTTTGTTGTTAGAAACTTGGGAAGAAAACTTTTTATTTAGCCATGTATTATTATCTTCAAAAAACACAGTTGGCTTAAAGGATATCCATTTTTATATTTATTTTATATTCTTTTTTTTAAATTTATTGCTGTTTTCTTTTCCCCCCCGGCCTTGCAGCACTGCATATGGGATCTTGGTTCACTGACCAGGAACTGAACCCTGGTTCCCTGCATTGGGAGTTGGAAAATTTAACCACTACTGAACCACCAGGGAAGTTCATATAAAGAATTTTATATTCTTTTAAGTTTTTCGTTTATTCTTAAAGTAGCATAATATGAAATTAGACAAAATCTTTCTTTCAGTGGGACATTCTGGCCGTTCTGAGCTCCAGCCCCCTGCCCTTTCTCACTGCCCTAGCTTCTCTGTTAAGGCCAGCTGATATCTACTGCTTCTGCTCAGAGCACCGGGAACTCATCTATCTCTGATTGTCCGAGTAGGTACCTCCTTCATCCTCCCTGAGATTTGGGTTGGGTCAGCGTGATTTATGCCAGTGGGTAATTTTATTCCTATTTCTGCATTGTTTCAGGAGGCTGAAATTGAGTAATGATGTAACCTTTAACACCAGCAGGCCTATTGAACCCACATTGGGTTTATTTAAGTGAATTCCATCCGGTCCTCGCCTGTTTTGATTTTTCCGAATCTTTGAACTCTGCCCCCTCTTTCTTCTTGATAAACCTGGGGTCTGCCCTTACCATCCTGCTTGGTCTCTTGAGATTTGCAAATTACAGCTCTGATTTGGATTAGAAAAGACATTCCTGTGCATCTAAAAAAAATCTCCACCCAGTCATTACTGATAGAGTCACGGAACAGACTTGAAATCACCAGCTCCAGGATAAAGGAAAGATAAATCAGTGGGAGTTGAGTCTCCCTGTCATGAAACCTAGTTCTTGACCCTCAGAGTTAGGAAGCCTGGCAGTCACTTGCTGCGCTGCTTCTTATTTGGTCTTTTAACTCCTGGTGTTCCATGTGAGGGGCCAGAGGGCCTGGCCCTGAGGTGGCCACGGTGAGGCTGACCTGCCAGGTATTCATGTGGGTGGTGTGACCAACTGGATCTGTTCCCCAAATGTTTTTAATGCCTCATAATCACCTTTAGGTCTGACTCATCTGGAGCTGTCACTCATGAGGCCAGAGCTATGTCTTTGCATCAGGTCTCAGGAGTTAGGCTGCCATTTCTTTTTTATTTAAGATTTGGGTTTTCTTTTTGGATATAGACTATGTTTAAAGTCTTGATTGAATTTGTTACAATATCACTTCTGTTGTTTATGTTCTGATTTTTCGCCCACGAGGCATATGGGATCCCTGGCTCCCCAACCGAGGCTTGAACCTGTGCCCCCTCCGTCGGAAGGTGACGTCTCAGCCACTGGACCACCAGGGAAGTCCCCGGGTTGTCATTTCTGTATTTCTGGAAGCCAGTATAATCTCAGAGCAGGTTTCCACCCTAGATCATCAGTGAGGTGGAAAGCGAGCTCGTTCACGCTGCATGGATCTGCAAGGAGGTCTTTTATCACAGCAGGAACAGCAAGTTGTCATGGGAGACAGAAATCAGAGCAAAAACATTGATGGAAATTCACCCTCTTTTTTCACCTCAACTCTAACACTTGAGTGTGTCCTTCTGAATATTTTCCTATGTGTACATATAAGCCCGTTAGTAGTATCGTCAAAATGATATATGGTAGACACTGTTTTGTGACCAGTTTTGTTAGCCAACCATTTTCATGTTAATCAGTTTTCTTCTCAGTGCTTCTCTGAACCATATTCATATCTCCCTCAAATGTCTTGGGTAGGGTTTTTGACCTGATGTCCTGTGTTGCCCGTGGCTGTTATCACCTATATGTAAGGAACGGTTTCCATTTCTATCAGCATTTGCCAAAACTAACTATTGTGTTTCATGAGAGCTGGTTCTCACAACTGACTCAGATAAACACCACGAACTTGGAGGGACCTCAGACATCAGACCCTAACTGGCCCTCACTAAACACTGGTTCTTGACAAATACGGCTTGTTTTCACCCTTCTTTTACTCTGGACTCTGCCCTTCACAGAGTGCTAGCCTTCATTCCTTAGTTAACATAATCACCACACAACACCTTCAGCCCTAGATTTTCCCCCTGGGAGAAGTACTCTGGATTTCCTTATTGCTGTGTGTTTCCTTGCCTGGACAGGAAATAATAACTTAACTTTGTATTTTCTCTTTCTTTCTTTCTTTCAAGTTTGGTTGATTTACAGTGTTGTGTTAATTTTTACTGTATAACAACGTGACTCTGCTATACCCATTTATGCATTCTTTTTACATTCTTTTCCACTGTGGCTTATCCCAGGATGTTGAATGTAGTTCCTGTGTTAAACAGGTAGGACCTTGTTTATCCATCTGATACGTAAGAGTTTGCCTCTACCACCCCCATACTCCCAGTCCAGCCTCCCCTACTCTCCACCACACCCCCTGCTCCCTGGCAGCCACGAACGAGTCTCTTTTCTATGTCTGTGAATCTGTTTCTGTTTCCTAGCTAGGCTCATTTGTGTCATGTTTTAGATTCCACATATAAGTGATATCATATATTTGTCTTTCTCCTTCTGACTTAACTTCACGTAAGATGATCGTCTCTAGCTGAACCCATGGTGTATTTTCTCTTCCTTTGATCTCTGATGGCCTTTGCTTCATTCTTTGAAACCTGAAATTTTAAAGAGATTAGGTAGTAAGCTCTTGACGCCAGTATGAGAATTCTTCAGCATGATGAGTTGATCACTGCTAAGGTGTACTAAGTTGGACCCGAGCTGGGAAAGGTGGCCAGATGCCTGGCTTCCTCATTTTAGGGCTCACCTGGCACTAACTTACCTGTTCGATCTCCCCCCAGGACTGCATGTTCCATGGTCTATTTGATCACATTTTCAATGTGGCAGTTTTTAGATCTGTTTCCTTCTATGTTTCTCTGAGACTGTGCGGGCTTGTCTTAGAAAGAATTCTTCTGTAGTTTTGTTGATCTGCCTGGATTTCTTAGACAAAAAACTGGATTTTGGAGCCCTCTACAACAATGAGAGAATTCACAAGGCTTAGGATGGACCCATGTAATGTACAATTTTCCAAACTCATCAAAGTCCAGGTTCTCGAATTTTGTTTTAAAAGTATTTCATTTTAGTTTGACAAATCAATGTCTCAATTTCCTTTTGCCTTCAATGTAACAAGGCATATTTGTTTCTGATTTTTGAAGTACACGCTGCGAACTGTAGAGCCACGAGTCGGGGAGTGGGGTGTGCTCTGTTTCTCTTGGACACCCTGTGTCCCTGGACAAGGTGCTCACCTGCTCCAAGCTTCAGTTTCCTCCTAACCTCCTTGTGCCAGAATTACTCTTAGGACTGAAAAATAGGATTGCTTGAAAACCTTTACTTGCAGGGACTGAATAAATGGTGTATGGGGTGAAAATAATTTATTGTTTCAACTTGCATTTTCTGTTATCTTTCAGAGTGAGTTATTATAAATTAGCCAAGAAAGAATTGGCAGGGCTCCAGATGTGGGGGAGATGAACAGCAGAGGCAGAACTGGCTCTGGTTCCAGGCTCTTTGGTTCAAACTCTGCAGGGTTTTGAAAACCTTGGTGTCTGCCCTCAAACATGACCATCAGATTCCCTTGAGGAAGGTACGAGTGTCAGAGAGCTGTCTGTTGAAATCACTTTCATTACACCCAGAACATTTTGCATTTAAAACACTGAAACTATGGAATAAAATATGTCACTGGGAGATAATAGCTTAATGACATGGTTATAATGGTAATTTTGTGTGTGTACTAAGTGTAGTATTGAGTGCTGTTCTAAGGGCTTTACATATATTAACTGTTAATTCTTACACTGGTCTCATTAGGACAACACTATTATAATCATCTAACTAGTCCTTCTTTTTTCTATTTTTGCTTTATCTTTTTATTTATTGTGGTAAAATACACATAACATAAAATTTACCATTTTTAGGTTTAAAGTGCACGGTTCAGTGGCCCCAAGTCCATTCACATTGTTGTACAGCCATCACCACCATTAACCTCCAGAACTGTTTCCTCTTCCCAAAGTGAAACTCTGTCCCCATTAAACGCTGACTCCTCATCCCCCCTCCTCCAGGCCCTGGACACCACCATTCTACTCTTTGTCTCTATGAGTCTGCCTTCTCTGGCTATCTCATGTAAGTGGGATCATACAGTATTTGTCCTTTTGTATCTGGATTATTTCACTCGGCATGGTGTCCTCAACCTGGAGAAAGGAATGGCAACCCATCCCAGTGTTCTTGCCTGGGAAATCCCACGGACAGAGGAGCCCAGTGGGCTACAGTCCATAGGGTCACAGAAGAGTCAGACTCGACTTAGTGACTGAACAATGTCCTCAAGGTTCATCCGTGTTGTAACACATGTCAAAATTTCCTTCCTTTCCAGGCTAAATCATAATCCATTGTATGTACAAACTACATTTTGTTTATCCATTCATCCATCAATGGACATTTTGGGTTGTTTCCACTTGTCAGCTGTTGTGAATAATGCAACTATGGACATGGATGTACAAATCCCTCTTCAAGTCCCTGTCTTCAGTTCTTTTGAGTCCATATCCAGAGATGGAATTGCTGGATTATATGGCAACTCTTTGTTCGATTTTTTGAGGAGTCACCATTCTGTTTTCTATAGTAGCTGTACCATTTTACATTTCCACATGTAGTGCACCAGGGTTCTAATTTCTCCACATACTTGTCAACAGTTGTTAATTTTTTTATGCTGATAATTCTTGATAAGTGCCTAGAAACTCAGTGGAAATGGAACAGATTCAAAACAATATGATATTCATAAACACAAACCCTTACAGTTTCATACCTGGGCAAGGTATAACTGACGGCTGATTTCTTTAATTTCTTTAAATGTTAGACTGTTGGTGTGACCATTATTTTTTATGAACTAGAAAATTTTGGTATGCTTGGAGAAAAGACATGTGGTTTTAATGCTAAAAAATGGCTTTCTGTTGTTTTTTAATTGCTAAATTGTGTGATTCTTTTTCAACTCCATGGAAGGTAGCCCACCAGATTGCTCTGTCCATGGGATTCTCCAGGCAAGAATATTGGCGGGGTTTGCCATGTCCTTCTTCAGGGAGTCTTCCTAACCCAGGGATCAAACCCACGTCTCCTGCTCTGGCAGGTGGATTCTTTACTGCTGAGCCACCGGGGGAAGCCCCGAAATGGCTTAGACTAACTTTAACTATTACTCCTCTGTGGGGCTGAAGACAGCTCTATGACCTCAGGTCATCTGATCTTATTCTTGTGTGAAACTGACTATTCTGAAGTCAGGACTAAATGTGATTTTACTTAAGATGAAAATTTTTAACAAAAAAAGACTAAAAGTTTTGAAAAGGCATCTAGGAGGCTTTCCTGATATCAAATAACTCTTACAGACCAGTTGACATAAATGAAACAGCCATTATTTCATTATCGGTAGATGAAAGTCAAGAGAAAAAAAAAAAGAGACTTCTCAAGCAGAGAGGCCCTGTTTCAGGGAGTTTACTTTTCTGGACTCTCTGTATGTAATTTTAAGGCAATCTGATTTTAGTGTTTTCTATGTGGTATTTACTCCCCTCTGAGATGGAGACCTATATTGTGAATTATTTCAAGTGACTCTGCAGCTCATCATTGGCCATTTAATTCCTAAGTACCTCTCAGATGCTTTGTCTTTTTTCTTACTGAGTTATCTTTATTTTTTTCTTGATTAGGAATTCTTACATTCTTCACACAAGCCCTTTGTTGTTATTGTTTGTTTTTAAAAATATTTATATTTATGTATTTGGGCACACTGAGCCTTAGTTGCCACATGCAGAATTTTACTGATTTAGAGAATTATAGTTGATTACTGTCTATTGGCCTTGTATCCAGCATCCAATTGGACTTTTTTTTTTAATGTTTTTATTATAAAAGCTTCCAAACATACACAGAACTCGGTAGAATAGTAGCAGGTTCACTAGGCCTGTCACCCAACTTCAAACATATTCGAATCATACAATCTTATTTCTTTATCTACCTTCCCTTTCCAAAACACAAAATGTTTTCTGCAAAGTGTACCCCTGATCTCCTACTATGTCATTTGTATCTATGTTGGTATTAGTTGAGTTTATTAATTCTAAAAATGCACATGTAAGTCCCTTTGGTTTTCGCACAAATCATTGTGTAAATAGGATTTACATTTCTTACTTTCATTATGTATACACTGTACTTATCTTTTTCCTTGCTTTGCATCTAGGTTAGACCATCATTCCAGTAGATGTAGTGATAGCAGGCATCCTTGTCTTATTTCAGTCCCGGAAGGCAAGCTTTCAGCATTTCACCACCATGTCTAGTGTTTGCTATAGGGTTTTTGTAAATACCTTTTAGTTGGTGAAGGAAGTTCTCTATTTTTAGTTGGCTAAGAGTTTGTTGCTTTTTAATTAAGAATGGATGTTGCATTTCTTCAACTGCTTTTTTATGGATATATTGATATGTTCATATTTTTCTCTTTTATTCTGTTAATTTAATAATTATTTAATTTAGTGATTACTTGGTTGACACATTGATTTTTTAATATTAAACTGATCTTGCATTCATGGAATATGCTTAGTTAAATGAGAAGTCCTATTTTTTCCATATTGCTGGAATGATTGTATTATTTGGTTTAGAAAATTATGAGTGAAATGGCTCCATAACTCTCCTTTTTCTCTAAAATCCCTGTCATTTTTTGGAATCGAAGTTATACCAGTCTCCTAAAAAGGAGTTAGGGTAGTGAAAGAATTTATGCTTAGACGAAGTTTTCAAGCTACGAAAGACCACAACTCAAAAAATTCTCATTTTCTTAAGAAAAGTATGGACAGGCAAAGCACGATTTTGTTGTTCTTAGTTTCTTAATCTTTTAATCGGCCTTAAGAGGTACTGGTTGACCATGTCAGCCTGTGAAGTAGCCTCTTAAGAATGCTCTAAAGTCTTCAAAAAAACAGATGTGCAAAGTTCCTAATGCCAGAGTCCAGGACCTCACTTGAAAGCTCAGGTCTGATGATGCTAATGTGCTGAATATACCTTTATTGCTAGTTTAAGTCTCCAGCAGCATGCACACACAGAGAAGGACTTTGGCAATAATTTAGTACTTTATTTTTGTCAGGACTGAATATAGATCTATTAAACACCTCAGTATGGACTCTTTTTTTAAAATTGTGGTAAAATATACATAACATAAACTATACCATCTTAGCCATTTCTTTTAAAAGCTTCCCTTTAAGATGAAAATCTTATTTTGCCTTTTGCCTAGCAGCAAACCTAGAGAAGATTAAAATTCAGGTCATTTCAGTTGCTCAGTCATGTCCCACTCTTTGTGACCCCGTGGACTGCAGCATGCCAGAAGATTGAAATAACAGTACAAAAATGAATACCATTGATAATAATGGACATTCCACTCAAAGTAACATCTTAGCCATTTTCAGGCATGCAGTCTATGGTACTCAATGACTTCACAGTGCTGTGGACCCATCACCTCCACCCAACTCCAGAGCTTTCATCATCCCAGTTTGAAACTCTGTCCCATGAAACACTCTCTCCCATCTCTCCTCCCTCAGCCTCTGGTACCCCCCATCCTGCTCCATGTCTCTATGAATTTGATGACTCCAGGTGCTTCATTTAAATGGAATCATTCAGTATTTGTCCTTTTGTGACTGGCCCATTTTATCTAGCATCATGTCCATAAAGGTTTATCCAGGTTGTAGCATGTGTCAGAGTTTTCTTCCTTTAAATGCTGAATTCCCATGTGCCTCAGTGATAAAGAATCCACCTGCTGATGCTAGAGTCATGGGTTCAATCCCTGGGTTGGGAAGATCCCCTGGAGGAGGAAATGGCAACCCACTCTAGTATTCTTGCCTAGGAAATCCCATGGACAGAGGGGCCTGGTGGGCTACAGCCCATGAAGTAGCAGAGAGACACGACTGGACACATGCACGAATATTCCACTGTGTGTACAGATCACATATTATTTATCCATTATCCATCCACGGACTCTTGGGTTGCTTCCACCACTGGGCTGCTGTGAACTATGTTGCTGTGAGTATAGGTGCACAAATATCTCTTTGAATCTCTGCTTTCAGTTATTTTCAGTGTATACAAATATTACTTCTTACATCAAGAGAAAGTTATTTTCAGTTTAGTTCAGTCCAGTAATTGAACACTCTTGTGTGTGTGCCATGTCAAGTCATGTGGAAGAATATCAAAGAAAAATAGAACAGACTGGTTTGGGGAAGGCTTATAAGTTTGAAGGAGGAGCATTTTCCAGAACAGTTATATTTCATGTTGCTGTATCATTACCAGTGAAAAGTGTTAGTCGCTCAGTTTTGTCCAACTCTTTGTGACCCCATGGACTGTAGCCCGCCACGTCCTCTGTCTATGGGATTCTCGAGGCAAGAATACTGGAGTGGGTTGCCATTCCCTTCTCCCAGGGGTTGTTCTGACCCAGGGATCAAACCTGGGTCTCCCACATTGCAGACAGATTCCTTACTATCTGAGCCACCAGGGAAGCTTCCATTAATGACTTGTAGAATCTAGGGAAATGGGTCCCCCTGTTACAAGATTTCTGAATTCTCACTTTTCTAATGTGGCCAAAAAGTGAAAAAAGGAGCCACGGAGTCAGATACTGGACAATGAGTGAATCCCTGTTGTTCCATCACTGTGTTACTCTGAGCCACTGACTGCCCTCTCTGTGGACTGGGCTTGATGCTATGGCCTTTATGGTCACTGTGGGGTCTGCAAGGGGCCTCCAGGTGCCCTGAACAGGTGATCCAGAAGGAGCAACATGGTGGCCCCCCACACACACCTCAGAGGCTCATGGGCTGGAACTCCCACCCCCCCCCATCCCCANGAAGCATGCTGGCTATTTGCTATCTCAGACATCTCTTTGGTCTTCTTAATGGAATGGATATACATGAGGAGAAGATGTAATTTCCAGGTTGTACATCATGTATTCATGATTCTTTGCATATCCAGTAGTTTTTCATTGCATGCTGAGCACTAAGGATGATGTATATTCAGGATTATTAGATGATGTCACCTTCCTTTAAGATGACTGAGTTTTAATTTGCAACATCCAAGACTTGGAAGCAACCTAAATATCCAACAACAGATAGGTGAACAGATAAAAAAAGATGTGGTATCTATACACAGGGCAACATCCACTCAGACTTCTGCCACCCCTTCTCCCTAGTCCCTGTCCCCACAAAGTCCAGCTTCTTACGCTGTCCTGAATACCTCCATCTGCTCCTGCAAGCTGTAGAGATCAGGGCTCTGTTCTTGGAGTCTGATGTGGGTCACATCAGACCCTGGGCTGCCAGCCAGGAGAACTGGGGCTCACTTCGGGTATTTCCCTTTGCTCCAGGATTACCACCCTCTGCTTCCTGTTGTCCACTGCTGGACAACATTTGGTTTATGTATCAAGAGTGGTTTAATAGTTGGCTACGATGGGAGGCGAGGGCTGGTTCAAGGCACTTGGTCAGGATGGGAAGCTAAGAGTCTGAACTTTGGCAGAAGTAGCAAAACTTTTAGAACAGGACTGCTCGAGTCTGATTCAATTCCATGGTGAATATGATTTTTACTCTCTTTGGTATAGCTTTACGGTCTTCAATAGAAGGGTAGCCTTTTGTAGCCTGAAGGAATTAAAAAAAATTCTTTTCGGCTCTTATTTTTTGCGAAGAGAAAGCTGAGACCCCAAAGGGTAGAGATCTGGAGGTCAAAGGCTGGGAGAAGGGCAGAACCGGACTTCTTGGGTTCCTTTTTGAACCTGGCACTTCCTGTTCTTAACCTTCCAGTTTTTCATCTTGTTTGGCTCTTGTTGGTACAAAGGAATGAAAAGGTAACATGATGTTGGACCCTGCTTTTCTCAGCGCTCAGCACATCCTTGTACATCTGTGAGATTTGTGGCCTATGAACCAGAAGAAGGGAACTGTTTCCAGAGAAAACAGCTGGGGGGGGGTGACATTAAAGAGGACCTTGAACATCTCAATGGGGTGTGGGAAGCAGTTAGAGACAGCGGACAAGACAGGTAGAGCTTTGCACCCAGAAGTGCTGAAAGCCTGAGATGGAACCCAGTCAAGGAAGGCTGATCTGTTTTCCAGAAAAGGTGAGGTCTGAGAACCCCTCTCACTGGGGCGCAGGGCACAGAGAGGGCAGAAGGACCCATCCTGGGCCACCTGCTCTGAGCCCTGGCTCAGCACCAACCTCTTTGAATCTCCATTTCCGTTTTTAAGGTGAGGATAGCCTTAAATCACTAAATGTTCACTGATGCTGATGCTCCAATATTTTGGCCACCTGATGCGAAGAGCCAACTCATTAGAAAAGATCCTTATGCTGGGAAAGATTGAAGGCAGGAAGAGAAGGGGTTGGCAAAGAATGAGATGGTTGGATGGCATCACTGACTCAATGGATATGAATTTGAGCAAACTCTGGAAGATAATGAAGGACAAAGGAGCCTGTGGCGTGCTGCAGTCCATGGGGTCACAAAGAAGTGAAAAGACGTAGCAACTGAATGACAGCAACAACAAGCCCCATCCTAACTGTTTTGATGAACGATGTCCAAGGGCCTGCTCTCCTTGTGTCCCAGTTCCTGTCTCTCCTCTCCTGGAACAAGAGACACAGCAGGGCTCACAGAGCCTCTCTAAAACCCTGATTGAAAGCAGCCTCTATAGGAAGCTTGCGGAAACTGCAAAGGAAAATTTCCACCTGTCTCTTTTCTGAGCCTTGCACTTTCTTGCTCTCAGAGGCTGGTTGTCCTTCAGGTGCCCCCTCCCTCGGGTGGTTGCCTGTGGCCCTTCCTTTCCCCATTTCCAAAATGTAGCTGGGCTTCTGTTCCAGTTTTGCAAACACCATTCTCACATAAGTGCCAAGATAAACTGGCTGGAGGGTGAATGTGTTAATGGTGCTGGCGGGTATTTGGTTAACCTTCCCAATCCTGCTGTAGATCTGTGGGTGGCAGGACTGCCTCCCTCCCCCAAGGGGAGGTTTTTAGTCTCGGCCTAAAAACCTGCTGTTTTCCATCTTTCCTGTTGGGGGTGGGGGCAGGTGAGAAGCCAGGAAGCCTAGAATTCTGAGAGGATCTAGAAAAAGCGCAAAGATCATCTATGCGCTGTGAAGTGGTATCCACACACAACTGATAAAAATCATGCTGCTTTTGAAACTAAGATGTTGGCTTTTGTCAAAGCACAAATATAGACTAAACATATAATTGTTCATCCTGATTACCAGCAGAATGACCCAGGATCAGTCTCACGTGGTTCGGAGGGCTGTGTTCATTCTGCCTGTCCGTACTGTGAGACTAGTCAGTTAGTGCAAGAAAAATAACTTGGAGGTGAAGTGCCTTCTGATAGGATTTAAAAGTTTCTTCCAAAATACACAGATTTAATGAAAAGAGGAAAAATTTAGTGATGATAACGCCATCATTGGAAAACAAAGCCTGTTTCTAGGGAAGCATCAATATTTTCCTTCTTAATAGAAGCAGAATGTAACTGTGAACCTTGAATTCCAAGCCTTGAACTCAGGAGTCAGGAGTCGAGTAAATTCCGTTACTGCTGTAGTTTTAACATGTCCACTCAGATGTCTGTTCTTGGTGAAGATTGCTGCTGCTGCTGCTGCTAAGTCACTTCAGTCATGTCCGACTCTGTGTGACCCCATAGATGGCAGCCCACCAGGCTCCCCTGTCCCTGGGATTCTCCAGGCAAGAACACTGGGAGTGGGTTGCCATTTCCTTCAGGCGTTTTGAAATAATAGGTTTTTTGCAGTTCATAGCTTTGAATTTCCCGAATTCTATGAAAGTCATCTTTTTGTGTTGTTGCTGTTAAATTTTGTCTTGGGATATATCCCACTGACAGTGCTGTGATAGTTTCAGGTGCGCAGCAAAGGGACTCAGCCACACATGTACCTGTATCCATTCTCCCCCAAACTCCCTCCTATCCAGGCTGCCATATAACACTGAGCAGAGTTCCCTGTGCTACACAGAATGTCCTTGTTGGTTTTACACTTTAAATATAGCAGTGTGTACATGTCCATCCCAAACTCCCTAACTATCCCTTCCCCCTGGCAACCATAAGTTCATTTTCTAAGTCTATAATAATAAAGCCATCTTTGTTCTTCTGTATGATTATTAAAGAAAGCAATGCTCTGCCTCCCAAATTTTAGAAAACACAGAAAAACAGCTAAAAGGAAAAAAAAAAAGAGACAGAGACAGATGACCCGACACTTTCAGTAAGCGGATTGACTGTGACTCTGTGTCAGTTTCAGTTATCATGTTGGTATTTGTCCTTGGAGGACTTTTCTCTGGGCAGAAACTAAGAAGGGGAAGAACGGTCTTTTCCTGGCATCTCTGTGCTCACGCTCTTCTGAAATACTTCCTCGAATTTGCTCTGCTTTCTTTAACCTCTGGTCCTTATACATGCTACTATCTCTGCCTGCCTGGAAGGTCCTTCCTTCCCCATCACAGTCTTCCGCTGCTTAGTTTCTGCTCATTCTCATGATGACAGGACTTCTTCTAGGAAGTCTTCCCAGATGTACCTAGATCTGGTTTAAGGGCTTGACTGCCATATTTTGACTCAGAGCATCCAAATGTCCTAGCGCTCATCATGTGATGTTATGATTGCTGATTTTCTTCTTCATATTCTCTTCAATGTTTATAAGCTTCATGAGAAAAGGGACTTGGTCCAGCCTGTTGAAAGCTTTATCCCCAGCACCTCCTGTGGTCCTCACACAGGAAGTGTCAATAAGTAAATGTTGAGTGAACCAATGATAATTGAAGGAAAGCCTTAGAGAAAAGAGGAGGAATGCCCGGAATTCATGCAAAGTCAGAGTCAAAAGAGTACACAAAGATACCAGGGAGATGCAGGCATGAGGTTAGGGTCATCTGTTTACTAAATTAACCAGAATTTACTAAACTAGTATTGTTGGACATTTAGATTCCCCCAACATTTTCTTAAGATTGCTACTACAGATGATACTATTATAAATGCTCTTCTCAATACAGACTTTGTATACATGTTAAGCTATATCCTTGGGATAACTTGATAAAAGTGGAATTTCTGTGTCAAAAATTTCATGTTATTAAACTTTTTATATCTATTAGCAACAATTTACCCACCAGAAGCATGATTTTATTTTTATGCTTCTTCCCAGGCTAAGTATTTAAAATAAGTATTTAAAACTTATTTATTTTAAATAAATGTAAAATTATTTAACATTTTAATATGAAGCTCTCATTTATTTACTACATTTCAAAAATTGTGGTAAAACACACACATAACATAAAACTGACCCTTTAAACCACTTTAAGTGTACAAGTCAGAGGCATTAGGTACATTCCTAATGTGAGACAACCATTACCACTGTCCATTTCCAGAGCTTTTCTTCATCATCCAAACCAAAGCCTGAATAGTAATAAGCAATAACTCCCATTTCTCTCTTCTCATTTTCTAAGGAGAATTTGTTGCATGTTTAATAAGCCGACAAACCTAGACAGTGTTATTAAAAAGCAGAGACATCACTTTGCCAACAAAGGTCTGTATAGTAAAAACCTATGGTTTTTCTAGTAATCATGTTGGATGTGAGAGTTGGACCATAAAGAAGGCTGAGTGCTGAAGAACTGATGCTTTTGAACTGTGGTGCTGGCGAAGACTCTTGAGATTCCATTGGATAGCAAGGAGATCTAACCAGTCAATCCTAAAGGAAATCAACCCTGAATATTCATTGGAAGGACTGTTGCTGAAGCTGAAGCTCCAATACTTTGGCCACCTGATGTGAAGAGCCGACTCATCGGAAAAGACCCTGATGCTGGGAAAGACTGAGGGCAAGAGGAGAAGAGGGTGACAGAGAATGAGATGGTTAGATGGTATCACTGACTCAATGGACATGAGTTTAAGCAAACTCTGGGAGACAGTGAAGGACAAGGAAGCCTGGCATGCTGCAGTTCACTGGGGTCTTAAAGAGTCAGACATGACTAAGCAACTAAACAATAAGGGGGAATTTGTTGCATGTTTAGAAAGAAATTTTGGGTTTTACTGCATTTTCATCCAGCAACAGAAATATTAATTAACTCCTAGACATTTCTGATTCTGCTTAGATCAACCACTGAGAACATGGTTGAATAAAGCTTTGAGAAAATCATATTCAGGCCCACATGCCTTGAAATCAACAGCCTTTAGGGTTCTTTAGACCCAGAGGGACATCCTTTTGCTTAAGAGCTTCTCAAGCTGAGAGATTTTTCATCTAATTTGAAATAAGCAAAGATAGACTGTTTAGGATTTGAGACACTGGTCATAAACTAGAAATAAGACACCGGAGTGTCATCTTTGTTTCTGCAGGTGAAATTCTTCACCCTAAGTATTGATGAGGTGGAACTTACCTAAGTAGTAGCAATTTTCATAAAGCAAAGTTTAGTTTCTGCTTTGAAATGATTTCCCAGAAAAGAGAGCTTTGTGTGGATGTTTATAGCTCCACAGCACCTTCTGGGATGCTTTCATGAAAAGTCAGAATAACAGGAGGATGAGACGCTCTGGAGGGAGGAGCCTCCGTGGGAGACCTGATGGGGATTCTGAGGGGAAGGTGGGTCCAGAGGCCACTTGGAACAATGGCGAATTTGCAGCTTTGCCAGCTGCTGGCTGTTACCTATCTTGTACCATGAGAATTACTAAGTGAAAAGGAATTGTATTGAACCTTTGGGCAAAACAGGAGGAGAATTTATGGAAGATTAACTTTCTTTCATCTTCCTACCTTTCAAATTGGGAAACAAGCCCAAGAAACTGAATTAAGAGGAGGAGTCTTTGTAAAGCCTTTGAAGTTTTCCTTTGCAAACAGAGTTGAATTTATCTGAACTTTTTCCCTTCAAAGTAAAAACCTTATAAGCAACCAATTTTCTCTGTGCATTCCTCACTCCTCATGAATTAGCAGAGGTTATATAGAAAAAAAAGTGATCTGATAGGGGATGGGGGCAAGCCGACCCTTTAGAATAGTAATACATGCTGATGAGCTCATGGTAATGACAGAACAATTTTTTAAAAAGTTTTCCTTCTACACTCTGGAAGCACCTTAGAGTGGTAATAAGGTTAACGGGGGGGGGGGGGATACAAATAATAATGTGACCTTAAGATGTCTGCATCTTGCTCTATTTAAATTCAGCCAAAGCTGAATGGTGGAGCTTTCTGTGTTAATGTCCCTGAAAAAATAAAACATCAAAGTCAGGTATAGAATATTTCAAAACAGCCCAAATTGTCTTTCACAGGTCACTAGCTTTTTTAAAAAAAATTAAATGAAAGAGTCTTTTCAATTCTATGGTGCTCTACAATCTTTAGAAATTTCAAACACATGATCTGATATAATCCCATAATAATCCTCTTCCCCCCACCCCTCTAATATCGTTACTGCCCCTCCTCCTTCCCTCTCCCCACTGGTAAAGACTGCTTTGTTTTCTGTATCTGTGAGTCTACTTCTCTTTTGTTTTATCCACTAGAAGGGAGATCATACAGTATTTGTCTTTCTCTATCTGACTTATTTCATTTAGCATAATGCCCTCAAGTCCATCTCCTTCACTGCAAATGGCAAAATTCCTTTCTTTTTCAAGGCTGCATAATATTCCATTATATACATTCACATCTTCTTTATCCATTCATCCGTTGGTGGACACTTAGTTGTTTCTATGTCTTGGCAATTGTAAATAGTGCTGCTCTAAACACTGGAGTGTGTGCATTTTTTTGAATTGGTGTTTTTATTTTTTTAGATATATACCCAGGAGTGGAATTGCTGGGTCATATGGTAGTTCTATTTTTAGCTTTTTTGAGAAACCTCCATATTGTTTTCCACAATGGCTGCACCAATTTATATTCCCACCAACAATGTAGGAGGGTTCCCTTTTCTCCACATCCTCTCTAGCATATATTGTTTGTGGATTTTTTTGATGATGGTCATTCTGATGTGATACCTCTTTGTCGTTTTGATTTGCATGTCATAGGTCATCAGTGTCAATGGTCACCCTACCTCCAAAGTACTTTCTCCATCAAGAGATTGCCTGGGTTCCACTCTGACCCTTTGGCGGATCAGCTGGCCCCTCCACAGCCTCTCTGGGACTTGCTTCCTCCTTGTGCAGTGGGGGTAGGAATTTGAGGAGACTCAGGAAGCTGCTGCTGCTAGGGATGGGGTGGGGTGGGATGGGGGGCATGGGATTATCAGAGATGTTCACTTTATATGCTTTTGAAGTGCTTTGCATCAGTTTTCTTCTCTAAGATTGCCAGGAGAAATATCAATGACCTCAGATATGCAGAAGACACCACATTTATGGCAGAAAGTAAAGAAGAATTAAAGTAAAAGAGGAGAGAGAAAAGTTGGCTTAAAACTCAACTTTCAGAAAACTAAGATCATGGCATCTGATCCTAGCACTTCATGGCAAATAGATGGGGAAACAGTGAAAACAGTGACAGACTTTATTTTTCTGGGCTCCAAATTCACTGCAGACAGTGACTGCAGCCATGAAATTAAAAGACATTTGCTCCTTGGAAGAAATGTTATGACCAACCTAGACAGCATGTTAAAAAGCAAAGACATTCCTTTTCCAACAAAGATCCATCTAGTCAAAGCTATGGTTTTTCCAGTAGTCATGTATGCATATGAGAGTTGGCCTGTAAAGACAGCTGAGCGCTGAAGAACTGATGCTTTTGAACTGTAATGTTGGAAAAGACTCTTGAGAGTCCCTTGGACTGCAAGAAGATCCAACTAATCAATCCTAAAGGGAATCAATCCTGAATATTCATTGGAAAGACTGATGCTGAAGCTGAAACTCCAATATTTTGGCCACCTGATGTGAAGAATGGGCTCATTTGAAAAGACCCTGATGCTGAGAAAGATTGAAGGCAGGAGAAGAAGGGGACAACAGAGGATGAGATGGCTGGATGGCATCACTAACTCAATGGACATGAGTTTGAGTAAACTCTGGGAGTTGCTGATGGACAGGGAGGCCTGGTGTGCTGCAGTCCATGGGGTCGCAAAGAGTCAGACACGACTGAGCGACTGAATTGAACCCAACTGAACTGAAGAAGAAAAGAGAACCTGTGGATTAAACGAAGCCATGTGTGTTGGCAGTCATGGATGGGAGGGTGCCAGATGCACTGGATGGGCGCCTCTCTGGAAGGCTGCTGGCAGGTCTGCTGTCAGCGGGACCCTGGGCGAGTGGCAAGACCTGCCTGGGCTTCCCCTCCCTTGGGGTAAATTGAGGGGTGTCAGCCAGCCCTGTCTACAGACCCTGATGTTCTGGTCTCTGTTGGGAGCTTGCAGTGAAGAAATGCACATGCACGGTCTGCTCTTGCTGTCACAGATTCTGTGCTTGGGAATGCACACAGGTGAGGACGTTTATTCGTAATCTCGAGATCAAGTCTTGCTGCACCTGCCCATGCTTTTGCAGACATGCTTGGAGCAAGCAAAATCCGCATTTCCCATTGACCTATTCCAGCCAAGGTGGACCCAGCGATGCTCTGTCTCTCCCTCCAGCTCACACTATCGACTGATGTCCTTCTCCGGGTCTATTTAGTGGCACATCTTTACTGGTGATTCCACCGTTTAAAATGTCCAGCAAGGGTCAGTCTGCAGTGCTGTTCTGTGTTGTAAGTGTGTGAAGGCTGTGCTCAGCCTTCAGGGAGCTGCATGCAGACACAAGTCACATGGCTGTGGTCCATAAGTTCAAGTTACTTTCAGCAATAAACCACCACGTGGGGGCTTCAAACAAACGCTTCTAAAACAAGGTCATGTATTGATCTGATGAAGATGTTGTGACCGGAGACAGGGGAGACACCTGAACTTCCCCAAGGAGGAATTACTCTTGGCTAAGTCAGTGTTCACCACGACTTCAGAGTTCACAGCTACTGTGAACGATGAGAAATGACATGAGTGTACATACCTGCACATACATATATACAAAATACACATCATAAATACATCCACACACATAAAGCTCTCTTCATGGAACATCTCACTGAGAAGATAAAATATAAAAATAAAAGTCGCAATGCAGAAGGATGTTTCCTCTGTGCCCCCAACTTCACTCCTCAGACGCCTCATCTCCCTCCAATCAACTCCCAAAGTGATGTTTCTCACTGAGAATTTGTCTCCCCTCCAGGGTGACGTGGTCTTAGCTTTAACTGGGACCTCTGTCCTGCCAGACCCACAGGTAGTCCACAGAGAACCCAGAGCAGCTTATCTCATTGTGGTCATTGTTAAGTGCCCTTGGCCTCAGTGGGCACGACTGGCAAGAGGAAGTGGCCTGGCCACAGAACAATGAGCAGGTGGCCTTGGCAAGAGCAGCCTCCATGACTGTATTTCTTGGTGGTCGGCTGCCATTATGTGAATTCAGTGTTACAACAGGAGACTGATTCAGTTACTCAAAAAAGCATCAAAATCTGTAAAAATAGTTTATAGGAGAAAAATGAGGGCTTCTTAAAGGTATAAAGATTGTTATTCAGTCACTAAGTTGTGTCCGACTCTTTGTGACCCCATGGATTGCAGCATGCCAGGCTTCCCTGTCCTTCACTGTCACCTGGAGTTTGCTCAAACTCATGTCCATTGAGTCGGTGATGTCATCCACCAACTCATCCTCCGTCACCCCCTTCTCCTCCTGGATGGAAAGCACTAAATCTGGCTCTCACATTTTAGAAATAAATCAAGTCACTTAACAATGATTAAACTAGAACCAGGACCATAATTCAGAGCCACAGACTTCTAGTTCCCAACAAATTAATCAATGATTGGCAAATGTATATTTGGGTTTCATTATTAAATTTCCTTTTTTTTTTCAATGAGCTCTGTGGGATCTCAGTTCCCCAACCAGGGATTGAGCCCAGGCCATGGCTGCAAAAACACCAAATCCTAACCACTAGTCTGCCTGGGAACTCCCTCATTATTAAATGTAATCTTCTTCATTCATTAGTCAGTATGGTGAATTAGTGTAGTTTTTTTTTAGTAATTAGTTTCAGTTTTCTTGCAAACAGATGTTTTTAACAGCTTTATCAAGGTGTGTGTTTAACGTCGAAAAAAACTCTTCCAGATGGTTTTCAAAAAGTTCCCACCAGCTGTGTGTGAGAGTTCACGCTCCTCAGCCAACACTTGATGTGGTTCGTCTTTAAATTTCGGACATTCTCATAGGGGTGAAGTTGTCTCTCACTGTGGTTTAGTTAGCATTTCCCTGACGACTAACACACTTCAACATCTTCAGATACTTTTCTTCTTTGGTTGAGTTTCTCAGAGGTCATTGTCCTTCATTGCCTAATGGCCAATGGCTTAAAAACCAGTGTTTCATATATTTTTGTCCAGTTCTCCAGTTGTTTCTGCTTGAGGGTTCGTCTAGTCTCTGTTACTCCATCTTGGCTGGAAGCGGAATTCTTAAAAATTACCCATATGTATTTTTCTAACAGTTACAGTCACCCCTGCTGTCATCAGTCCTCTCTTTTTCTTCAACTTTAAACCCTTATTCCTAAAATTCTCTCGTGGTTTTCTTGGCTTTTATTTTTATACTTTGTTTATTTGTTTATTCGGGCGTACTGGGTCTTAGGTGCAGCATGTAGGATCTAGTTTCCTGATCAGGGATTGAACCTAGACCCCCTGCATTGGGAGTGCAGAGCCTTAGCCACTGGACCACCAGGGAAGTCCCTCTTGCTTTTGGCTTTGAAAGTTAGTTTGCCTCATGAAGAGTTTTTATCTTGTATTTTCTTTTCTCATCCTTCCAATAGCCATTGCTACTGCATCCTTAAGAAGTCACCAGGGTACCTGAAAGACGCTCACAGATCTTAATTTAGTGATCAGGATACGTAAAAGGATTAAGAGGACAAATGGGAAGGATGGATAGAGACTGAGAATATCATTTAAGTCCAGGCAGTTTTATTACAGGGGTCTTTAAAATTTAACTGGCATAAAAGAAAACAATTGCGAAAATGGATTTTATTGAAATTAAAGACTCTTATTCTTCTAAAGAATAAAAGTTAAGAAAACAAGATGGAAAGCCATGGATTTGGAAAGAATGTTTGTAACCGATATGACTTTATACAAGTTATGAAACTTAATAATGGTCAAAGATCCGAGAAACACTTCACAAAAGAAGATATATGAGTGGCACTCACAACACATAAAAGGATGCTGTCACCCCTAGTCACCAGGGAAGTGAAAATTAAAATCACAGAGCTGCATGATACACACGTCCTCTAGAAGGGATTATCAGGACTGATGGTGTCACATGGCGAGTACCATGTGAAGGAACTGGAAGTCCTGTCTGCTGCTTGTGCTGATGGGGATGCAAAATCACAGAGCTGCTTAAGAAACATAATATATGACTTAACTGAGTTTTACTTTCTTATTTATGACTGCACTGGCTCTTTCTTGCTGTGCGCAGGCTTTCTCTAGTTGTGGTGAGCAGGCTCCAGAGTACTGGCTCAGCTTAATTGTTCTGTGACACACAGGATCTTCTCAGACCAGGCATTGAACCCATATCTCCTGCATTGGCAGGCAGATTCTTAACCACTGGACCACCAGGGAAGTCCTGTAAGACTTAATTTATATGTTATGTGTGTGTGTTAGTGGCTCAGTCCTGTCCAACTCTTTGCAACCCCACGGACTGTAGCCCACCAGATTTCTTTGTCCGTGGAATGAATTCAACAGGCAAGAATACTGGAGTGGATTGCCATTCCCTTCTCTAGAGGAACTTCCCAAGCCAGGGATCGAACCCTGGTCTCCTGCATCACAGGCAGATTCATAATTTATATAAAGGTCCCCCCAACTGCAAAAAGCTATAGGGGCTGAAGGCAAGACAATCTGTGTTAGTAGTATACAATGCCAAAATTCATTAAGCTTTACACCTTAAAAAAGAGTAATTTTATTGTATGTAAATTGTAACTCAATAAGGCCTTGAGGAAAAGTAAACTTAGGTTGAAAAGTAATATTTACGTTGGAAAGACAAATGTGGAATACCAATTTTCTAGTAACTAGTATAAGCTGTGCTGCTCTAACCTGCCATCTAATCCAATTTTTAGGCTGTGCTCCCTGTTGTTAGGCTTTTCTCAGGAATGTTTTGAAGAAAATGCTATAAAATCTTTGAAGTGCATTCAATTTTTAAATGAAAATTTCAGTATAAATACTACATAAATCACTGTGAACATGCTATCCATCAACACCAAAGGTGCAAATACATGATTAACATTCAAGGCTGAGAATTGAAGACAGACCACTGATTCTGCTTTACAGACTTGTGCTGTTGGCCTGTGGTTTAGTTGCTTGGGTGAAGCACTGAAAACATGCTAGAAGAAAGAGCACTACTAAAAACATGTTCTTTCCACACTGAGGAATATTAAAATCAAAGCCTGATTTGACAGCTTAATGTTATCAGTACAGCAATAAAGGGTGATGTGTTCAGTAATGACCTCTTTTTTCCTTGAAACCTGAGATCTGCTTTGCTTTTTGAGCCAAAATGTCCACAAATGGAAATATTGCTAGAATTACACTTAAAAACATAGGCAGTAAGACCATGGAAACAGAAAGAAGGACCCGGAATTATAAATTGCAAAAATCATAACCTGTACATAGCAGAGGGCTTTTTAAAACACAATTTCTGGAAACCCCCTTGCCTTTCTTTCCTTTTTTGGGGGGGGTAGAGGGGGTAATTTTCCTTTTAATTCAAACAACAATGACAATTAAAAAAAAAAGAAAGAAAAAACAAACACAATGATGCTAAGCCATGTGGAGACCTGGTCTTCTCACACTCTTCTCTACTCTCCCACCACCCCTAATAAATCTTGAGAATTTGCCTAGAAATGATTTTTTTTAGGAGATTTTCAACAATATTTAATACAATGGAATCCCTACACAATGAAACAATTTAGATTCCCTTCCACCCACCTTGCAGAGCATTGTAGTAGGATTTCACATAGGCTGGGTATGAATCTGACTAATATTATTTTATCCAAAGTAAGCCAATGCAAGGGGCAAAAGAAGGGACACGTTTGGCACAATATTTTGTCAAACAATGGTGTCAGCGTTGCAAACAGTAATTACAGTTCTGGTTCTAGACATGCACTATATATTTAAATTTTTTTTTAAATTTTTAATTGGAAGAGAATTGCTTTACAATGTTGTGTTGGTTTCTGCTCTACAACAATGTGAATCAGCTCTAAGTATACATATGTCCCCTCCCTCTTGAGCCTCTCTCCCAGCCCCCACTCCCATCCCACCCCTCTAGGTCATCACAGAGTTTCAAGCTGAGCTCCCTGTTATCATACAGCAGCCTTCCTGTGTTATACACTAGCTATCTGTTTTACACACGGTAGCGTGTATGTCAGTGATACTCTCAGTTTGTCCCACCTTCTCCTTCTTCCACTGTGTCCACAGCCTGTTCTCTGCCTTTACGCTTCTGTTCCTGCCCTGCAAATAGGTTCATCACTACCATTTTCTAGATCCCATATATATGTATGTGTTAACATATGATATCTTTTTTCTTTTTCTGACTTACTTCACTTTATAACAGGCTCTAGGTTCATCCACCTGACTACAATGGACTCAAATTCATTCCTTTTTATGGCTGAGTAATATTCTATTGTATGTATGTACCACAACTTCTTTATCCATTTATTTGTCAATGGACATCTAGATTGCTTCCAAGTTCTGGCTATTGTAAACAGTGCTGCAATGAATATTGGGGTGCATGTGTTTTTGAAATATAATTTTCTCAGGGTATTTGCCCAGTGGTGGGATTGCTGGGTCATAACAATAGTTTTACTCCTAGTTTTTAAAGAAATCTCCACACTGTTCTCCATAGTGACTCTATCGACATTCCCACCAACAATGCAGGAAGGTTCCTTTTTTTTCTCGTATCCTCTCCAGCATTTACTGTTTGTAGATTTTTTGATGATGGCCATTCTGACTGGTGTGAGGTAATACCTCATTGTAGTTTTGATTAGCATTTATCCAATAATGAGCCATGTTGAGCATCTTTCATGTATCTGTTGCGATTTATACGTTTTCTTTGGAGAAATGTCTATTGAGGGAAATTCCTTGACTTTCTCATCTGCAGTGTGGGCCATGAAGCAGGGCGTAGAGATCTGCTGTCTAGTGATGGTACCCAGGGGCTGCCCAGGTGGTGCTAATGGTAAAAAACCTGCCTGCCAAAGAGAGGCAGGTTCAATCCCTGCGTCAGGAAGATCCCTTGGAGGAGGACATGGCCACCCACTCTAGTAGTATTGCCTGGATAATTCCATTGTCAGAGGAGCCTGAAGGCCCACAGTCCATGGGATTGCAAAGAGTCAGACACAACTGAGTGACTAACACACAAAGGCTGAGAAAGGCTGAGAGTGAACTTGTGCGCGTTGGATGAACGTAAAGCAGCTGCCATGTGGATTGTGTGCTATTCCTGCTGTTTATCTTTTAAAAATAGGGCAGTGGTCACACAGCTGAAGCCCTGAGCCTGCCCAGCTCCACGCTGCCCGCTCCCAGGCTGACAGCACTTCCTTCCTGGCCCGAGGGCCTTCCTGCCTGGCCTTATCGCATACAAACCTTGACACAGCGCTGGAATGTGCTTAAGGGCCATACAGGGAAACCGCCTGCTTTCTGCATCTACAAACAACTGTCATCGTCAGAACGCTGGCTTTACTTCCAGACACACACTTTCCTTTCTTGGTGGGATTAACATGACCCAGAAGGAGCAAGGAAAAGAGCCCTCTTTCCATCTCCAGCTCTTTTTCCCTGAAATTTTAACCTTTTGTTGTTGAGCTAAAGACAATAATAGTAAGTATGCCATAGATGTGCATACAAGCAAGAGAGGCTTCAGGAAAAGGCGCCCAATACAGATTGATTGTATTTTACTCTGTGTACTTCTTTATTTTGCATGTATGAGTGCTCAGTTGTGTCTGACTCTTTGCAACCCCATGGACTGTAGCCCAACAGACTCCTCTGTTCATGGAATTTTCTAGGCAAGAATACTGGAGTGGGTTGCCATTTCCTACTCCAGGGGATTTTCCCAATCCAGGGATCAAACCCACTTCTCTTTTTCTCCTGCATTGGCGGGCAGATTCTTTACCCACTGCGCCACCTGGGAAGCCTCATTTTATTGGGTCTCCACCTTAAAGAAGAGGGGGGTGTTTTGCTTGTGAATGCTGTTATATCAACAAGTAAACTTTTATCCTGTCATCTCTGGCTTCCCTTGTAACTATTAAGTGTTTTAGCAATTACAAAGGCTTTACAAAAAAATCTTATTTTTTTGGCCACACCTGTGAGGCACATAGAATCTTAGTTCCTCTACCAGGGGTCAAACCCATTTCCCCTGCGTTGGGAGCATGGAGTCTTAACCACTGGACCACCAGGGAGTTCCTTAAAAAGGTTTTTTTGTTTGTTTGTTTCTCATCATCTGAGACCTCCTGCTCTACATTCTTTTCTCGCATAAAATGTTTAAGGTGGATAGGAGATCATCCTCACATTGAATATTAAGATTGGGGATGCTAAAACCATCAAAGGAAAATGAGGCTTGCAAAATTTTTAAAGCTTCACTTTCTGAGCTCTTTAATTTTGACAAAGGTAGTGCAACAAAAAGTGTTTCAAGGAAATAGAGCATGAACAGCTCTCCACTTTACAAGACAGTAGGTAAAAACTATTTTGAAAATCATGTAAAATTTGGTGTGGACAATTCAAGGGGCTCACGGAGGAGAAAAGCATCGTAGGAGAGGTTTCTGGGAGTGTCTTGACTTTCTAAATTCAGTGGCTTTTCATGAGCTCATCAGCCCTAAGATGTTATGATCTTTTGCCCAGACCAGGGGAATTTCCTCCGATGTGAGCACAGAGTGGGCTGGGCTGTGTCCTGTGAGGACTTAATATTGGAAACATGAACTCTGCTGGAAGCGTTCCCAATTTTATTTCAGAGGAATTCCCCCTTGAAGAGCAGCTCCCGTGATGGAAGGCGGAGGACAGAGGAAACCTTTTGAAATCTATTTATTTTTTTAATTTGAAAGTGGAAGAGTTCCCCCTATACCCCACCCTCCGCCTTTGGAAACTACTTCAGTAAGCGTCAGAGAAAACAGTTTGAAGTCTCTCTTTTCAGGATGAGTAAGTTAAACAAGTAGAGGATGCTCAAAAATATCATTTGCATTACTCAGATGCACACAGACAAACTGGTTAAAGTGCACAAGCTTCTGAGTCATTATTTCCAAGTGGACCTGATTCTGTCATGCAAAGAGGCCTTGTGGGCCCCATGGGTGACCACAGCCCAGGGCTTTATTGATTCTTAAATTCTGAATCAGCTTTTATTTTTTATATAATTTTACTTACTTATTTATTTTTGGCTGTGCTGGATCTTTGTTCCGTGGGGGGGTTTTCTCAAGTTGTGGTGCGCAGGCGCAGTGGCTTCTCTGGTGGTGGAGCATTGGCTCTAGGGCAAGCGGGCTTCAGTAGCTTCAGCTCCCAGGTTCCAGAGCACAGGCTCAGTAGTTGTGGCACACGGGCTTAGTTGCTCCGTGCCATGTGGGATCTTCCTGGACCAGGGATCGAACCCGCGTCTCCTGCACTGGCAGGAGGATTCTTTACCACTGAGCCACCAGGGAAGCTCTGAGGCAGATTTAATTAACCACTACGTGAACATAAAACTCCCCTGTGACATGTCATGAAGAAGGAGGCTCTGACGGAGAATAGGGAGGACTCAGGGCTGGAAGATGAAAACCCTTCTCTGAGGAGGTGGGGGCGGCGAGTGGCAGACGTGCGAGTACCCAGGGCAGGAATTTGGGGGTGGGGGAGAAGGTTGGGTGGGAACACCGCCTACATTGTGCAAAGCAACCTAAATCATGGTAAAAGTTTTGGTTTTTCTTAAATTGTGGTAAATATATACCATACATAATCATTTAATCATTTGTAAGTGTGCAATTCAGGGCATGAAACTGAAACTGTAAATGTTCAACACTCACGGCCCGCCCCCGTCCCCCAGGCCTGGGCAGCCTGCGTCTTCTGTTCTGTCTCCATGGAGCTGAGACTCCAGGTCCAATCCTATAGGTAGAATTGTACAGCATCTGTTCCTTTGTGACTGACTGATTTCCCTAGGGTGAAGGACATAGCAACCCACTCCAGTATACTTGCCTGGAGAATACTATGGACAGAGGAGCCTGGTGGGATACAGTCTATGGGGTCGCAAGGGCTGTGATCTAGTGACTAAACCACCATCATCCATGTCCTCAAGATTCATCTGTGTTGGTGTATGTGCTAGAATTTCCTTCCTCTTTTTCTTTTTTTTCTTTCTTAATTCTTTTGTAGAATTTCCTCTTTTTAGTGCTGAATAATATTCCATCTTGGTGTATAAACCACATTTCATTCATTCACTCACCTGTCCACGGGCCTTTGGCTGTTGTGAATAATGCTGCCATGGACTGCATTTCAGTCAAATAAGGAACAGTAGTATACAGAGACTTACCTGAGTCCCTGCTTTCAGTTCTTTGGTATATCCGTGGAGCTGGAGTTTCTGGACCCTTGGGTCATTCTGTGTTCAGTTGTTTGATAAACTGCAGTTCTGTTTTCCACAAGAGCTGCAGCATCCCATGTTCCCGCCTGCAATGCTCCTCTTCCTTGCCAACACTTGTTATTTTCCATTTTAGTTATTTATAGTAGTTATCTTAATAAGTGAGAAGAAGAGCTTGGATTCTTAAGTTAGAACCCAATGAGTGATTTTAACAACAGAGTAGCAGATTTGTCTTTCTTTTAAAAATGCTCTCTCAGGCTGCTGGTGGGGATGGGCTGCAGGGGGAGGAGAGGGCAAAGGAGCCATCTAATTACAAGAGTAAATTTTGGTGTCTGGGAGAGGGAGGCTGGTGGCATGGACCCAGGGAGTGGTTTCGAAGAAAAAAGGTATGCAAATTCAAGATACACTCTAGAAACAAAATTGATTGATCTTGAAGGTGGATTACATGTGGGGGTGGCTGAAGAGGGAGAGAAAAAAGCAATCATGGCTTGAGGTTTCTGGAATAAAAAACTGGAGTGAGTACTGGTGCTATTTTAAGAGATGAAGAAGACTGGGAGGGAGCAGGTTCCAGGAAACCAAATGCTAATAAAATATGCAGGGTAAGCATCAAGGGACAGAAAACTGGACTGGTAATGTCGAGACTGGGGAAACCCACTCAGAGAGGCTGAGTAAGTAACTTAAGGTCACACAGCACAGAATCCAAGTGGCAGCGTCAAGATGCAATCCAAAGATTGTCTGACTCCAAGCCTGGTTCTGTGTCTCCACCTTCCAGGCAGAACAGATTGGTCTTCAGGAATTTGGACCAATGACTACATTTAACCACCTCAGGAAACCTCCAGTAGTAAGAGGGAGACACCACATCCAGTAATAAGTGTGGGGTTTAGAATAGAAGAGTTGAAGAGCTTTGAGAATAAATAAAACAGCATATTTGAAATGCGATAGACCATGATGGAAGAGAGAATCTCTCTTAATGTTAGTGCTGTTCTTGTGCAATTGCCNCTAGTAGTAAGAGGGAGACACCACATCCAGTAATAAGTGTGGGGTTTAGAATAGAAGAGTTGAAGAGCTTTGAGAATAAATAAAACAGCATATTTGAAATGCGATAGACCATGATGGAAGAGAGAATCTCTCTTAATGTTAGTGCTGTTCTTGTGCAATTGCCCTGTCGTGTCCAACTCCTGGCGGCCCCATGGACTGCAGCATGCCAGGCTCTTCTGTCCTTCACTATCTCCTGGTGTTTGCTGAAACTCATGTTTATTGAGTCAGTGATGCCACCCAAGCATTCATCCTCTGCCACTCCCTNATGTTAGTGCTGTTCTTGTGCAATTGCCCTGTCGTGTCCAACTCCTGGCGGCCCCATGGACTGCAGCATGCCAGGCTCTTCTGTCCTTCACTATCTCCTGGTGTTTGCTGAAACTCATGTTTATTGAGTCAGTGATGCCACCCAAGCATTCATCCTCTGCCACTCCCTTCTGTCTTCAGTCTTTCCCAGCATCAGGGTCTTTTCCAATGAGTTAGCTTTTCACATCAAGCAGCCAAAGGACTGGCGCTTTAGCTTCAGCATCAGTTCTCCCAAAGGATATTCAGGTCTGATTTCCTTTAGGATTGACTGGTTTGATCTCCTTGCAGTCCAAAGGTCTTCTCCAGCACCGCAACAGCATATGACTATTTAATAATTATATGTATTGCCTATATTAAAAAATAAAATTAACATAATGGTCTCAAAGTTATTTTATTATTAAGCTTTATTTTCTAGTTTTTAGTTTCTCAAGTACAATTTTCTGTTGTTAAAGAACCAAATAATCAAATTCATTGGTTCCCAGATTTTTAGATTTCATGAATTAGTAACATTAAAAAAAATACGCTGAGTAGTTGAGTGAGTTTGGGCAATGGCAGGTATTGTGCACAGGCAGAAACAGGGGGACCAACTTTTAATTTTGCCAAGTAAGAACATTTTTTTCAAAAGCTCAAGTATTATCACCAATATTGGATCAAAGAAAGGGCATAATAATATNCATTGATTCCCAGATTTTTAGATTTCATGAATTAGTAACATTAAAAAAAATACGCTGAGTAGTTGAGTGACTTTGGGCAATGGCAGGTATTGTGCACAGGCAGAAACAGGGGGACCAACTTTTAATTTTGCCAAGTGAGAACAGTTTTTTCAAAAGCTCATATATTATCACCAATATTGGATCAAAGAAAGGGCATAATAATATAATACTATGGGTCTATGTTTAGCCTTATGGAATGAGACATCACTGTATCTACTGATGAAGATCTCCAGGATAAATAAAGTTTTTTAAAAAGGCAAGATACAGGACAATATGTAGAATATATGTTAAAAAGAGAAGTATATTAATAAAAATAAACACCGTTTAAAAAAATAGCTTTGGGAAAAATTTATTCCAGTGTCCTTTTTGACTGATTGTCCCAAATCAGTCAAAACTTTACCCTGAGGCTGGAGACAGGTTGCAAACTGGTTTTTGAGAACCCCCATCTAATGCACTTTCCAGTTACCTTCATTTTATGTAATTACTTTTATCTTTTTAAAATTTAATTTTATGGAAGTATAGTTGGTTTATAATGTCATGCTATAATACAATAGTTTCAGGTGGACAGCACGATAATTTAGTTACATATATACATGTAACCGAATATACATGTAGCTGAATATGTATATATGTAATTGAATGTATATTTGTATATACAGGTTTCCCTGGTGGTTCAGATGGTAAAGAATCTCCTGCTTGCAGTGCAGGAGACCAGAGTTTGATCCCTGGGTGGGGAAGATCCCCTGAAGAAGGAAACAACTACCCACCCCAGTATTGTTGCCTGGAGAATCCCATGGACAGATGAGCCTGGCGGGCTACAATCTATGGGGTCACAAAGAATTAGATACAACTGAGTGACTAACACTTCCACATATATATAGAGAGAGTGTGTGTTTGTGTATGTATGTGTAGTTCCCTCCAATTACCTTTGTTTTACTTTTTTAAAAGATTTTTTTTATGCGGACCACTTTTTGAATGTCTTTAAAGTCTTTACTGAATTTATTACAGCTCTGCTTCACATTTTGATTTTGGGGTCAGGAAGCATGTGGTCCCTTAACTCCCCAACCAGGGTTCGAACATGTAACCCCTGCATTGGAAATGCAGAGTCTTAACCACTGGACCACTGGGGAAGTCCCTTTGAGTACCTTTAAATGAGTAAAATCTCAGGCAGGAGGGCAAGAGCTTTGCTATATTTTTGGCCCCTCCTTTGGAGAAAATGATATATTACAGAAACTACTGGTTCTCAGGAGAGGATTTGTTATTTCTAAGATTGAAATGATACAAGGTTTCAAAAGATTCACCTCTTTCCTTTATCTGTCCTTGTTGATACTGATGATCAGATTCACGTAAGGAAGCGGAGCCTCACGGCACTTTCCTTTCCAGGGTGTCTGTAATGCTCATGTGTGCCAGAATGCCTGAGATTATTAATATGCACTACACATTGTGTTTATTTCTGTTTCATCAACGTTTTGCCAGATTCTGGTCTGTCTGTGCCTGATAGTGGCTGTGTTTGTATATGAGCACAGGGTCATCTGATAACAAGCTGTCGCATCATGCGATTAAGTGATGTTTGAAATGGGGGCCAGCCAGAAGAGTCTGACTCCCAGCTCACTTTGAGAAGGTCCCATCAACAAAGGAAAGTTCAAGGTATCTTGGGAGAGGTCATTGATTACAACCAACGTCTTGGTAATTCTGGACTTGTTCCTTCCTGCAGAGACACAATTGAAATAACGCTGTACAGTAGAAATTTTTCATTGTTGGAGGACAGACACTTTTTTTCCAGAAGTAAATCACTGTAAAAACCTGCCTTCTTCTCAGAAAGATGAAAATGAATCATTTTAGATATTCCCTTAGTGAACCATGGAGTTGATATTTTGTTACCTGCTTCTAGTTGTCCATCATGACTTTTCCTGCCTTATCCAAGGCTGTGAGCATTGTAGCAGACAGGGATTTGGTTTCATTCACTTTGGAATCAGTTTCTTGGCACATAGTAAGTGACTAGCAAATTCTGTTAAAAGACTGGGTGGGTAGTGTACTACTATATATAAAACAGGTAGCGACAAGGACCTACTCTATAGCACAGGGAAGTATATTTTGTAATAACCTATAAGGGAAAAGACTCTGAAATGGAATATATTTTATATACATATATATATATATATATATATATATATATATATATATACTGTGCTTTACACCTGAAACTAACACAATTTTGTAAATCAACTATATTTCAATTTAAAAAAATTTTGGTAAGGGCTTCTCTGATGGCTCAATGGCAAAGAATTAGCCTGCCAATGCAGGAGGCATGGGTTTGATCCCTGGATCCGAAGATCCCACATGCAGAGTCCGGGGGAGAGGAGGGCGGGGAGCAACTGAGCCTATGTGCCGTAAGTACTGACCCTGTGCTTTAGAGCCTGGGAGTTGCAATTACTGAGCCCACACACCACAACCACTGAAGCCTGCATGCCCTAGAGCCGTGCTCCACAACAAGGGAAGCTCCTGCAATGAGAAGGCCACACACAGCAAGCAGAGAGTAGACCCTGCTTGCCACAACTGGAGAAAAAGCCCTCTCAGCCACAAAGGCCCAGCATAGCCATAAATAGATAAATAGATAATTTTTAAGAGGAACTAAAGAACTGCTTGATGAAAGTGAAAGAGTAGGGTGAAAAAGTTGGATTAAAACTCAGCATTCAAAAAACTAAGATCATGGCATCCGGTCCCATTACTTCGTGGCAAATAGATGGGGTATCAAGGGAAACAGTGACAGATTGTTTTCTTGGGCTCTAAAATCACTGCAGATGGTGACTGCAGCCATGAAATTAAAAGACGTTGTGGTCCTTGGAAGAAAAGCTATGAATCACCTAGGCAGCACCTTAAAAAGCAGAGACATTACTTTACCAACAAAGGTCTGTCTAGGTAAAGCTATGATTTTTCCAGTAGTCATGTATGGATGTGAGAGTTGGACCATAAAGAAAGCTGAGCACTGAAGAAATGATGCTTTTGAACTGTGGTGTTGGAGAAGACTCTTGACAGTCCCTTAGATAGTAAGGAAATCCAATCAATCAACCCTAAAGGAAATTAGTCCTGAATATTCATTGGAAGGACTGACACTGAAGCTGAAACTCCAATATTTTGGCCACCTGATGTGAAAAACTGAGTCACTGGAAAAGAGCCCGAAGCTGAGAAAGAATGAAGATGGGAGGAGAAGGGGACGAAAGAGAATGAGATGTTTGGATGGCATCATTGACTCAATGGACATGAGTTTGAGCAAGCTTCGGGAGTTGGTGACGGACAGGGAAGCCTGGTGTGCTGCAGTTCATGGGGTTGCAAAGAGTCGGACATTACTCAGTGACTGAACTGAACTGAACCTAATTTATCTCTCCCATATTTTTGTATTGATATATAATCTTTCTGATTTATCAGTACTATAATCAGTGATATAACTGAATTAGCCTGGAAATCATCAAGAGAAAGTTTAGCCTGATAACTAAAGCTCAGGAACAATGTCATTATCATCAATATTGGTTTTGTGCGCCAGGAAAAAAATTTTAAAATTAAAATTTTTTTAAATTATGTTTTGACTTTGGATTTTTCTCCTCAATACTATGGGCATGTTGTTTTATAAGCCCATTGAAATTTAAGAAAATGTGCAAAAGAAATGAATTTCTGCTCTTTTCCGTGAAGCCTGATAATTTTAGCAATCCATTGCCCTATGAGATACAAGGCAACTCTGCTTCCTCTGTAGTCTGTTTTTTCTTCCTTTCTTTCAAAATAACCTACCATCTTTCCAAAATAAACATGAAGGGGAAATACATGAGTGTGTATGTAATCACCCAGATATCTGCAAGGGCATACCTCTAAAAAAATAGTAAAAGTAAAATAGTCATCAGAAATGTATTCTGGTTTTACTAGACTAGTGAGTGTTCTCTTTTCTTTATCAGATTTTTTAGAAAGAGACATTTACATTCATGTAAAAAATTTGCTAAAGTGAAAATTAAATATCTATCTGCCTAGAACTTACTTTCTCATAATTTTAGATTTCTGAGATTGCAATTTGGTATATTTTTGTAAAACAAATTAATTGTTCTACAAATTTTTACTTTCTAGAATTACAGCATCATCTATTTCTATTCACTATTTATGAAGCCTCATTCTAATGATCTTAGCTGTTGACTATGTTGTCCATATAATTACCTTCATTGCATGTCTTAATCATAAAATACATATTTAACATTCATTTTTCAGAGCAGAAGGGGACGACAGAGGATGAGATGGTTGGATCGCATCACTGACTGGATGGACAGAACATTCACTTTTAAATACCTTGAATTTAAACATATTTTTATAATTCCCTTTAGTTTTTAATATTTCAAATTTTTATGATTCCTTTTAACCCTGAAGAGTCAGGATATTTAAGAAACTGTCTGGCTTCATCCAACCCAATGAGTCTAGTGATTAATTTTATTCCTTTCAATTTATGGTTCAGCAAACACAATGATCACTCTCCTCTTCCTTCTCTTCATTTGCATCCTTTTCACCATCAATAAATATTTAACATCTACTCTGAATACTGCACAACAGGGCTTTGAAGTCTTCAACTTCTGTCCTTAGATCTCAGAGCAAGAAGTTGAGCTAAGAGAACAGTCCTGACTCATTCTCCATCATTACTATGGTCAGGATGGACCGTGGTAAGCACAGGATATACTGATTAATAAAGATCCTGTTCTCTTGGAGTCTGTGCTAAATTGTAGGGAGCAAAGCAAAACTAACTCTGTGCAGCAAAACTAACTGCCGAGCTGAGGAAAGAAGTTTTGCCAAATTGTTTTCACTGTGTCATAAGATAAGTGTTAACTCCTCTTGGGCCAGTCAATTGTTTTTGCCCAGACACATGCTTAGGAGGCCTGAGGATGCCGATTACTAATACAAATCATTCTTATCTTGTGATTAAAGTCATGAGGACTTTCCAGGTGGCACTAGTGGTAAAGAACCTACCTGCCAAGGCAGGAAACATAAGAGATGACGTGGGTTTGATCCCTGGATCAAGAAGATTCCCTGGAAGAGGAATGGCGACCCACTCCAGTATTCTTACCTGGAAAATCCTGTGGACAGGGGAGCCTGGCAGACTACAGTCTGTAGATTGTAAAGAGGCACACACAATTGAAGCAACTTAGTACAAAGTCACAAGGAGACCAATTTGTAAAATGTCCTTAGGAACTGTGAGAATCTTAAAGCTAAAAAACCAAAATACAAAACATTACTTCCATTTTGGCCAGTTGCACTCTGAAATTTCAAATCACCCTGAGAGCAACATGTGGCTTGTTTAGACATTCCCTTCCCTTTGAATGGTGGTTTATTATGATTCTACTTGCTAACAGGACTCTGAAGGGAGAGCCTCTGGGTGAGTGAGGAGATGGAGGCCTTGGCTGTGGGCTGATCTTAGCCATCCTTCCTAGTGGATCTACCTAGAATGAGCAAGCCTCCTCACTCTGAGACTAGGGCTTGACTAAGGCTGGAGGTGAGGAAGGAAGGACAAGTCATCTCTGTCCCAGACCCAAGAATTCCAGGATTTCAAGAATTTCTTGTCCTTTTCCCCACATGTCACTAGTGGTAAAGAACACTCCTGCCGAAGCTGGAGACATAAGAGATGCAGTTCGATCCCTGGGTTGGAAAGATCCCTTGGAGGAAGGCATGGCAACCCACTCCAGTATTCTTTCCTGGAGAATCCCATGGACAGAGGAGCCTGGTGGGCTACAGTCCATAGGTCACGCAGATTTGGACACGACTGAAGCTACTTAGCACACATGTCCGTTCTCTGGATAACTGATGGTTCATGTTGCAGCCAGTGGAGGCGGCACCGAATCTCTTTTATGAACTGGTTACCCGGTTCATAGAAGAGAAGAAGCAAGAGAGAGAGAGAACAGTGGCACACACCTGCATGGTTTTTTTTCTGTGTGGAAACTGGGGCTGACCCGGGTCTGGAGGCTTTCCAGTTCATGGATGACCAGGTGGCTGCTAACCCTCCATGCTGGGGTTCCTTGGTTGCTCCTGGAGCCATCAGACTCTCTCCCCAGGAAACAGACTCATCCACAGTCATCCTGGCTTTCATCCGCTGATCGAAGCTCTCAGGGATCAGTAGAAGAAAAGACTCCGAGCAACAGGATGAATGGAGGCAGGACGTAGTATTCTCTTCACAGAAGAGGATTCTGAGGCTCTGAGAAGCCATGTGCTCTTCAGCGGGTCCGGCTGGTGAGGGGTCAAGCTGGGGTGGACCTCCCATCTCTGAGTTGGGAGGCAGCTCAGAGTAGCTTCACCAGTCTCAATGGGCTGTGAGAAGCGGAGAACGAGAGTAGAGGCCCAGAGAGAAGGCAAGACAAGCAGGAAGGATGGAAAAGGGCAAGAAAAGTGAGTGGCTCCAGAGAGAAAGGAGAGGAAGAAACAGAAGGTGATCTCTTGGGCACTGGGCTGGTGGTTTGTAACACGAAGGGCCGGGAGAGGGCAGAGGGCTCCCTGCTCGGACGTGTCAGCTCCGGGGAGGAAAGGGATGGGGGTGCCCCTCTCCATGTCAGCTTCTGGGGGCTTCCTCTCCTTAGAGAATTCATCACCATGTTCTGAGGCTTACTCCTGGCACCTCAGAATAACAATCAACTCCCAGGATTTCAGTACTGGAAACTGAAATCCTGGGCCTTTGAAAATACGATTTTGAAATAAAAGAAAGATGAGATAGTACCATGGCACCCTAAGTCACACTATCATTTAACTTCCTCTCTTCCACACTCAGCCCTGAACCTTAAAATCAGGAGCTTGTCTGTTCAGGGTTTTATTACAGCACCTGGCACCTAACTCAAGAATGGGTACAAAGCAGTGAGCGGGGAGCTGAGGGGTGTATGTGTGTGTGCGAGCACATGATGGGGATGACAAGCTATGGGGCCTTGGGCTTTCTGGGCTAGATTCCCAAGTACTTCTTGGTAAAATCTGTGGGTCAGTAATCCTTTAAGAGGATAGAACTTTTTTTTTTAATTGACGTATCATTGAGACTTCCCTGATGGTCCAGTGGTTTAGGATCTACCTTCCAAGGCAGAGGACACAGGTTCAATCCCTGGCCAAGGAACTAAGATCTCACATGCTGCCGTGCAACTAAGACCCAGTGCAGCCAAGAATAAATAAAATAAATACTAAAATAAATTGTATCATTGATTTACAATGATGTGTTAGTTTCAGGTGTATGGCAAAGTGAATCAATTATATATATATAGATATATATGTATACATATGGGCTTCCCTGCTGGCACCATTGGTAAAGAACCTGCCTGCCAAGGCAGAAGATGTAAGAGATACGAGTTCGATTCCTGGGTTGGGAAGATCCCCTGGAGGAGGACATGGCAACCCACTCCAGAATTCCTGTCTGGAGAATTCCATGGACAGAGGAACCTGGTGGGCTATAGTCCATGGGGTCGCAAAGAGTCAGACATGACTAAAGCGACTTAGCATACATACATGTATACATGTATATATGTGTGTGTGTGTGTATATATTGTCTTTATACAAAATATACATATATATTCTTTTTCAAATTCTGTTCCATTTATTTTTTTCCATTCTCTTCTAATGTATTATAAAATATTGAGTAGAATTCCCTGTGCTATCCAGTAGGTCCTGTTGTTTATCCATTTTATATAGAGTAGTGTGTATCTGTTAATCCCAGTCTCTTAGTTTATCCCTTTCATTTATTCTCACCTTGCTTTTCCCCTTTGATATCCGTAAGTTTGTTTTCTAGGTGAGTCTGTTTCTGTTTTGTAAATAAGTTCATTTGGGTCAGTTTTAGATTCCACATAGAAGTGATATCATATGATATTTGTCTTTCTCTGCCTGGCTTACTTCACTCAGTATGAGCATCTCTAGGTCCATCCATGGCATTGTTTTGAAAATGCAGTTCTTTCCAGGTGGAGGGAGCAGGAGGGTGTCTGATGTTTGTCGCCATCAACCTGGACACAGCAGCATCTTCTTTACCTACCTGATGGGTTTAAGGTGCCAGTGCCCAAGGTCATCTCACCTTAGCAGGTGCACTCTGGAGGTGTGGGCCGGGTGGGGCTGGGTGAGATGGCTGGTTGAATGCTCCCCCCTGTTTGTATAAGATGCTTCCACAGGGGCTGGAACTTGACTCTGTTCTGCCGTGAGACCAAGGCTAAACCTTGGCCCTGTCTGCTGGCTTCTTCTCATCCTGGATGTCATCAGAGGAGCAGGAGAGAGGCAGGCACGGCGGGGCTGTGAGGCGTCACTCCTGGGAATGGCTTTATCTGTGTCCTTTCCAGCACGTAGGCATTGTAAATAGACCGGGGTCCCCACTTCCCTGCTTTGTTACTGCTGCTACCGCCAGGCCCTGGAGCCACCGGCTTTTCTGTCAAAGACACTTGTTTATGTGTCGTCTAGAAAGCCAATGACTGCTGGGAGGGAGGCCAGTTCAGGGGGGCGTGTGTCGCGAGGGCAGGCCAGGGGTGTCTTGTCTCCTCTTTTGATTCACTGGCCTGCTGGGAGCTCAGTGGTACAAAGCAAAGTGAATGTCGTAAGCCAGGTTTCCACAAACAGACAGATGCTAAATTGGGTCCAGTCTTCCGGTCAATTGCCAAGCTTTGCTTTCTTCTGGGAGTGGACTTCCAAGCTGTGCTCTACTGTCGGGACTTAAACCAGGTTTATCCACTTCAGACCAGGTACCACTGCCAGGAAAGATGAAGCA
Organism: Neotragus moschatus; assembly: GCA_006410615.1. Lineage (NCBI taxonomy): Eukaryota > Metazoa > Chordata > Mammalia > Artiodactyla > Bovidae > Neotragus > Neotragus moschatus. Next base: position 4,274,998 of record SJYA01002114.1, on the reverse strand, counting down.
AAAAGGAAAATAAGTGTTAAAAAAAGAAGTGTCAAGCTGAACAGGGGTATCCTTTGCAAGGAGAACAGAATAAAATAGTACCTCTGTTTTTACTATGGTAAAATAGACAGACATAAAATTCATCATTTCAACCATTTCACTGGGGCAGTTAATAAATTCACAAGGTTGTACCGCATCCCATGTTCTAGAACATTCTTACCACCCCATCCACTTCAGTTCAGTTGCTCAGTCATGTCCGACTCTTTGTGAGCCCATGCATTGCAGCACGCCAGGCCTCCTTGTCCATCACCAACTCCTGGAATTCACTCAGACTCATGCCCATTGAGTCAGTGATGCCATCCAGCCATCTCATCCTGTTGTCCCCTTCTCCTCCTGCCCCCAATCCCTCCCACCATCAGAGTCTTTTCCAATGAGTCAACTCTTTGCATGAGGTGGCCAAAGTACTGGAGTTTCAGCTTTAGCATCATTCCCTCCAAAGAAATCCCAGGGCTGATCTCCTTCAGAATGGACTGGTTGGATCTTCTTGCAGTCCAAGGGATTCTCAACTCTTCTCCAATACCACAGTTCAAAAGCATCAGTTCTTCGACACTCAGCCTTCTTCACAGTCCAACTCTCGTATCCATACATGACCACTGGAAAAACTGAGGCTTGACTAGATGGACCTTAGTCAGCAAAGTAATGTCTCTGCTTTTGAATATGCTATCTAGGTTGGTCATAACTTTTCTTCCGAGGAGTAAGCGTCTTTCAATTTCATAGCTGCAGTCACCACCCCATCCACTATCTCTGTTTTAAAAGCTAAGATGCCAACTGCCTAATTAAAAAATCAACAATTTCAATCAACCAGTGATCATAGCAATCAGTTCCTAAAATCTCAATATTTTATATTGACCACCACAAGCAACTAATGCTGTGGACCATTAGGAAGAGATTTAGCAAAGTATATACTTTGACATGGGCAGATATATAAATATTTTAAAACATTATTAGATAAATTCTTATGTGGATAAAATACATTTGCAGTAATATTTGTGAAAAGATGGGTAGGTTTTATTGAAAATTTCCTTAGTTGGATGGAAGGTAATTTGACACATAGAGGATTTTGAAGAAATCTAATTTTGTTGCTTTTATAGCCATAGGGCATCTCTACCAATAGAAAAGAGAAGACAGGAATATCTTTGATTATTTTACTTAATAAATAGAAAGATGTCCTAAACTTAGTGAAATATGTCAGACAAAGACAAATACAGTATGTTTTCATTTATGTGTAGAAACTAAAAAGATAAGCCAAATGAGAGAATACAATAAAATGAAAACAGACCCATAGATCAGGTAGCAGACCAGTGGTTACCAGAGTGGGGAAAGTAGAGGGGAGGGGCAAAATCAGAAGGCGATTATGAAGTACCAACGACTAGGTATAAAATAGATAAGTTACAAGGATGTAACGTACAGCACAAGGAATATGGTCACTATTTTATATTAACTTTGTATGGAGTATAATATATGAAAATACAGAAATACTATGTTGTATAACTAATATAACACTGTAAGTCTACTATACTTCAGTAAAAAAAAGTAAAAACAAAAATGTAGCAAGGTAGATAGGTAGCTATAGATAAACAGTAATATTCTTTATTATTATTGAGAAGTTAGACACTATAGAATTATTTTGTTATATATCAGAAAGTAATATAATACTGTAAATCTGTTATATTTCAATGGACTTCCTAGGTGGCTGAGTGGTAAAGAATCTGCCTGCAATGCAGGAGACCCAGGATTGGGATCCCTGGATTGGGAAGATCTCCTGGAGAAGGACATGACAACCCACTCCAGTGTTCTTGCCTGGCAAATCCAATGGACAGAGGAGCGTGGGGCGCCTACAGTTCATGGGGCTGGGAAGAGCTGAACATGACTTAGTCACTAAACAACAACAACGACAAATACAAGAATTGACTAAACCAGGTGATAGATTTGAAAGTGTTTCTTATGTTATTCTGTCTCTATTTCTTCATGTTTCTTTGTTTTATTCATTAAAATACGAAAATTAAATAAAGTAATTATAAATATGAAAACTGCATTCATCTAAGTCCATAAGGCTTCAGATTTGGTGGATTAGGGTTAAAGCTTAGATCCCTTATTTTGGAAGTTGAAATTATACCTTCTTATTTATTTATTTATTTGGCTGCATCGGGTCTTAATTGTAGCAGCAAGATTTTCATTGTGTCATGCAGGATATTTCTTTGTGGCTCATGGGCCTTCTAGTTGCAGCATGTGGGGTTAGTTGCTCTGGGGCATGTGGGATCTTAGTTCCCCGAAGAGGGATCGAACCCTCATCCCCTGCATTGCAAAACAGATTCTTAACTACTGGACCACCAGGGAAGTCCCTACCTTCTTTCATGTGCATAGTTTACTGGCATTATTATCACACAAAATGAGTTTGAGATTGGATGAGATTGTGACTTCTAAGTCAGCTAAACATACTTCTAAATCAGCTCTTGTGTCCTTGAATTTCTTCCTGGAGATGACGCCCACCCTTCACAGCCCACCTCCTTCAGGAAGTCTTCCTACATCAGTACCTTCCTCTCTCCTTCCTCCACCAGTTTCAACAATTACTTGCTCTGTGACCTTAGGCCATTTGCTCAAACTTTCTAAGATGTGACTTGAGTGTGAAGTGGCGGTAATAACAGAACCGTGCTCCTAAAGTTATTCTAAGGATTGAAGGAACTAGTGCATGTCAAATGCTTGGCACAGTTTCTGCTGAATTTCCAGCACTGCTAACGTTGGCCCTTCTTAGTTGTCATCTGCCTTAGAGCAAGATTATTTGTCGTGTCTTATGCTACCAAACCACTTGAGGGCAGGGGCACGATATGACTTGATAAATAAACTCTTAAAGAGAGATCTGCTCACCCGGTTGGTACACACATCTGGAAACTAGATTATCATGAGAGTTAGGGTTTTAGCAGATGAAATCTATGATTCTCAAGATTTCATCCTGAAATATCCTGAAAAGACAGAAGATTTTAATGAGAAGTGACTGGATCTCCATGACAAGGTGCTATAATTTTGTCAATTTGTTTTTAACTGTGGTAAAATAAAATTGTCCATCTTAGCCACTGGTGTTAAGTACATTCGTGTTGTTGTGCAACCATGATCTGCCACCAGAGCTATTTCATCTTCCCAAACAGAAACTCTGTACCTTTCCACACTGACTTCCTTCCCACTCCCGCAGTCCCTGGCACCCACCATTCCACTCTCTGTCTGTGGGAATCTGACTTCTCTNGCTCCACCCTGGGTACTGCAGCCCCGGTGGGTCCCGGCTTCTCTGAGCATCTGCGAGGTTTCACCGCCCATGCCCACGTTTGGTTCTATGCGTAGGTACCGCACTCACACACACCACACACACATACACACCACCCCCTGACACACACACCACCCACACCCTTTGACACCCAGACACCACCCAAGCAGACACACACATTCATACCCACCCACACACACCAGCCCTTCCCCCTCCAACACACACACTCCACACACACACTCCACACACACACCACCCACACACACATTCACACCCATACACCATCCAGGAGCACACACATACACCACCCACCACACACACACATACAACAGGTACACACATGCACACCACCTCCTGACACACATACTACCCACACACACAGTCACATCCACACACCACCCAGGCACACACACACATACACCACCCACACCACACACACATACACCACCCACACCACACACACATCACCCCCACACACACTCCACACACACATGTACACATCACACACACCATCTGTACTGCGCCCCCCACACCCACCATACACACACACCACACACATCACATGCTCCACAAGCACTCCACAAACACTACACACCAAAATACCACACCCTACACACACACACACAGCACATACACCATCTGCACCACACACATAGTACATTCATACACACACACCACCATCAACACACATGACATTTTAGGTGCAGCACATACAACCCTTCTTAGGTTCACACCAGATCTCCCCTCAATCAGTTTCAGTTGTATTTTCTGTCACCTGCAGTCTGAAAAGTCCTGAATAACCAACTGTTTTTAGAGAAAATTGTCTTTCTGAGTTTGCCTGCCCAGTATTCTTCCAGGGTAGACATCTTAATTTGTGTGTTTAGTAAACACTTTCATTTCCACCAGTAAAATTTGCATTTACAAGCCAAGGGGCATAAACTTAAATTACAGGAATTATAATTATAATAAATAGAAAGATTTTTTTGTTTTGATGAATATGATTTTTGTTTATGCTTTTAAGATGTTATGCCTAGATAAAAAGATAAGCATATAGCCATTCATGCAAAATATTAAGGGAATACTTGGGCATTTTTAATGAGAAAAATGACTTATTAAAGACAAGAGACAAATTGTCTCACCCCTATCAAGTTTCTTTCAGGTATGAGTGTAAAATTTTAAGGCATTTCAAGTTTTCTTTTAAGAAGTAACTACTTCAATATGCGTTTAGAATTGACAGCATGCAGTCAGTTCATCACTGATGTCCTTCTTGTAGTGTTCTCCTATGACTCAGATCATCTTCCTGGACATCAGTGTTTTGCATAAAGCTCCTCCAGACCCAGATGTTGACTGTGTAAAAGTCCCTTGCTACCATCTGATGAAATGTGATGGAGGAAAGGCAGACTGGAAGGAGGCAGAGATTTTTGGTCGTTGTGACACATGTTTTCAAATTAAAAAAATGTGTAAGACCAGGTAAACACAGTTGACCCATTCTAGGGTCTTGGAAAGGGCCAAAGTGAGTGTGAAACCCTAAAGCATAACTTCATTAACTTCAGCTAAATNTGATGAAATGTGATGGAGGAAAGGCAGACTGGAAGGAGGCAGAGATTTTTGGTCGTTGTGACACATGTTTTCAAATTAAAAAAATGTGTAAGACCAGGTAAACACAGTTGACCCATTCTAGGGTCTTGGAAAGGGCCAAAGTGAGTGTGAAACCCTAAAGCATAACTTCATTAACTTCAGCTAAATTCACCTCTGGGCAACACTGAAAATTTTTTGGCTGCACTGGGTCTTCGTTGCTATGTGCAGGCTTGCTCTCGTTGGCGAGGCTGGCTACTCTTTGTTGTGGTGTGAGGGCTTCTCACTGTGGCGGCTTCTCTAACGGCAGAGCACAGGCTCTAGGGTCTTGCGAGCTCCAGCAGTTGTGGCCCGAGGACTCAGCAGCTGTGGTTGCTGTGCTTTGTTGCCCTGCAGCAGGTGGGATCTTCCTGGGCCAGGGATTGAACCTGAGTCTTCTGCACTGGCAGGTGAATTCCCATGCATTGTACCACCAGGAACGTCCAACACTGAACATTTGACTGAGTCAAGCTAGATCTCTCCTCTATCCCACTAGTTAGAAAAAGGAGACAGATTTCTTAGTTGAAAGTCTCTTCTAGAATCCTTGGGAGAAACACCATTTATACTTCTAGGATAAATACAATAATGTAAGTAATTTCCTGGCTATTTGTCATGCCTTTGGTCACTCCCTGAGGCTAAAATTCTACAGATACCACCTTGATTCCATCAGGTCCATGGGTTGAAGCTGGGAGATTACTTCTTGTTTGGCGGTTATAAAAGTTGAACCCAATATCCCCAAGTGTCCCTGGGAGCATGAGGTTTCTAAAGCCTTCCTGAATACTCAAGGGGCAGATCAGACCTTCTAGGACTGATTCTCTAGGACTCCTTTCTCTTCCTCCACCAACCTAATTATTCATGTTATAATGTAAGATTATAATGTATATGCCCACCTGTGCTTTCACATTAACCTGACCCCTGTTGAGAAGAGCAGGGCCATCCACTACAATACACTGTCTAGAGGTGCAATAGTGTCCTAGCATCAAAAAAGAAGCCATGTGAAACATTGTCCCCTTAAATCAAGTTGACATCTCCACCTCCGCATTTCGTGACAAGATCCTTTCAATAAATCCTACCTTACTGTATAATAATGACTTATAAAATTTGGGGAATGTTTTGCTTAGTTGTATACTAGCAAATTAATCAGAATATCCTTGATTATTCCATCCAGGATAAATTTTTTAACACTTAAACCACCTGGTCACAAGAAATACTAAAAATATCAGCTTTTTAAAACATTGTATTAGTTTCAGGTACACAGTAAAGTGATTCATATATACATGTATAATTTTTCAGATTCATTTCCATTATAGATCATTATACGATATTGAATGTAGTTCCCTGTGCTATACAGTAAATCTTTGTTATTTATCTGTTTTACATAGTGTACATCTGTTCATCCCAAACTCCCAATTTGACCCTCTTCCCCGTGGTAACCACTAGTTCATCTCCTTTCTGTGAATCTGTTTGTTTCACACATACCTTTGTTTGTATTCTGGTTTAGATTTCACGTATGAGTGACAGCACATGATCTTTGTCTTTCTCTGTTTGACTTAGTATGATGATCTCTATGGGCATCCATGTTGTTGCAAATGGCATTATTTCATTCTTTGTTATGACTGGGAAGTATTCCATTTGTATATGTACCACGTCTACTTTATCCATTACTCTGTTGATGGACGCTTAGGTTGCTTCCATGTCTGGCTATTGTAAATAGTGCTGCAATGAACATTGGGGTGAATGTACCTTTTAGAATTAGACTGTTTATCTTTTCTGGATATGTGCCCAGGAATGGGGTTGCTGGACTATATGGTAGCTCAATTCAAAATATCAGGTTTTAATTTATGTACATTTTTTTCCAGGGCCACATTATGGGCAATCAGTAAACTAAACTTTCAAGCTAATATATATATTAAATGAGGATAAAATTCTGAAAAAGATGTGGAATGTAAAGGTATTTTGGGAGGGGGGCAATATGGACTGATGTCAGATTTCTGATGATTTCTGAAAAATCTTGCTTCAGTATTTTTTTTTTTTTCCATCTCAGGTGTACATGAGTTCCCAATCTTGAACCCTCCCCCACCTCCCACTCCACATCAACTCTCTGGATCATCCCCGTGCACCAGTCCCATTGCTTCAGTATTTTAAACAGATAATGGCCCTGGTGCTAGAATTCCACTGGTGCATTGAAAAGTTAGATAAAGAGTTTCATTCACAACTTTTTTTTTGTTGATTAGTTCAGCTAATCTTTTTTTAAAAATAATTTTATTGGAGTATATTGATTTATAATTTGTATTGGTTTCAGGTGTATAGCAAAATGATTCAGTTATACTTGTTTTATTCACAAATTTAAATTTTCCCAATACACTGGCAAGTCACATATTTTGCAACTATTTATTTTTTTTCTTTTTCTCTTTTAAATTATGAAAGTATGGTAACATGCTGACAGGAGATTTAGAAAATACATAGAACAAGGTTACATATAGTTTCACTATATATTGTAGATATTCTTTACGACTATTTAAATTTAAGATGAAAATGTTTAGGTGGCCATGTATCAATATACAAGAGCGGAAGGCAGCTTTTCACAATTCTTGAAAGGAGTGGGAGCTGTCATCACTTTGTAGATGAAGTCATGGTATTAACGAAAGGAAACATCCCTGGACATTCAGATTAACCTAAACCTACAGAAGCTCAGCCTGCAGGACTGAAAATAGAAGCGACCCTGCCACGGCACTGCCACTGCGGAGGCACTATTTACGGTCAGGAGAAGTGGAGCCCGCGGCCTCACAAAAGGCCTCCCCAATCGATTGTGTTCTGCTGACTTCCTCACATTGTGGGCCACCAGGATCTGCTGGCAAGAGAAGGGGTGAGTCAGGCCCCAGGGCTGACTCCAGGGCCCAGATAAGGCATCTGGAAATCTCTGGGAGCCCCAAGGAGTGGTGAGGCAGCCACCCACTCTGCCCAGGTTGCCTGAGGGGCCCTGTCGGGTGCCTGAGTGAAGGCAGGTCTGTTCCAGGCCTCGCTGCCTCCGCACAGTCTGAGCCAGGACTTGACTCAGCTTCAGAAACGGAGTCTCCTCATGGAGGGGAACACCCAGGGCCACGCTGGCCCTTGGAACCAACACCTTCTCCTGTGTGTGAATTCCTCCAACCGAGCCTTCAAGATGCATCCCTATAGCTTACAACCCACACAACAACCTCAATAACACAAAACCTGTTATTTTGCCTAGAAATATTCCGTGCTGGCTAAGTCGCTACAGTCGTGTCTCACCCTTTTCGACTCCATGGACTGAAGCCTGCCAGGCTTCTCTGTCCATGGGATTCTCCAGGCAAGAATACTGCAGTGGGTTGCCATTTCCTCCTCCAGNACCTGTTATTTTGCCTAGAAATATTCCGTGCTGGCTAAGTCGCTACAGTCGTGTCTCACCCTTTTCGACTCCATGGACTGAAGCCTGCCAGGCTTCTCTGTCCATGGGATTCTCCAGGCAAGAATACTGCAGTGGGTTGCCATTTCCTCCTCCAGGGGATCTTCCAGACTCAGGGATCGAACCCACATCTCCTGCATCTCCTGCATCGGCAGGTGGGTTCTTTACCACTCCCCTGGACCTTCTACCCTGGAGATCTCTCCACCTGTGCCTCTCCACACCTGCCTCATGGCTCCCCCACCCCTACCTGCTCCCCACCTGATCTCTGGGCTATTCTCTACCCCCTAACCCATCTGTGAGCCTCGTGTCCTGATGAGATCGCACTGCATTGAGTGATGAGATGCTCCCAATTATGTGCACGGATCCAAGAGCCAGGCTGTTTCCTCAGACCCGGCCCTGTACTCGTGATCTTATGCCCTGGGACACACGGCACCTTTGTGGATGGTGCTTTCGCGTCCACAGCTGTAAACAGGGCTCACCCAGGGTGCCTCTCCTCGGGTTGTTGTGAGGATTAGTCCAGCACTGATCTTGCAGAGACCCTAGAGCAGGACCACACTGCAGAGCTGTCACTGCACTTTGACCTGTGTAAGACCATCCTCAACGGGGTTGTCAGCCCACTATTAAATTTCTGCTCTCAAGTATCTTCAAGTTATGTGCTAGACACCAGGCATATGTACGCTGCTCACAAAAAGACGTACCCTCTGCTTTGCAGGGACTCGTAGTAGGTATTTATGCTTCTCTCCAGAGCCTCTTGTGACCACACAGTGAGTGACTCCTCCTCCCTCCCTTTTTTCTTCTCTTTTTAAAATATTTGTTTATTTATTTATTTGGCTGTGCAGGCTCCTTGTTGAAGCATGTGGGATCTAGTTCCTTGGCCAGGGATCAGACCCCAGTCCCTTGGGACTGAGAACAGAGAGTCAGCCACTGGGCCACCAGGGAAGTCCCCTCCCTTTCTTCTTTCTTTTTCCTCCTCCCTCCCTGCCTGCCTTCCCCTCTCCTTCCTTTCAGCAAATACAAGTCTGATGCTGCCCTATGCTGGGGGTGCTGCTTCGGAGAGCAAGGTTGCTTCTCCATGGGATGGACTACCACTGGAGAAGACAAATAATAAATGCATACATGGATAAATAATATGACTCAGGAGAGCAATAAATACTCCACAGAAATCCGGAAGGGAGGGTGTGTGCTGACATGCGATGTAGCTGCTCCATCTGGGTGCCTCTCCTGAGTGAGACGGGTGGAGGGTGCAGGGTAGGGGCGCAGGAAGGGTGGACTTGGTCCAGATCTGTGGGAAGAGCCATCAGGCAGGGGAGAGGGCGTCTTCAGAAAGGAAGTGGGGGATGCAGAGGGAGATCGCGGCCTGCTGATCCCTGTACGATGGGATGCCTCAGAGGGAGAAGGTGACATGATCCAATGCATAATTATAGAAGGTTCCTCTGCCTGCGAGAGGCATGTGGAGAAGAGTGGAAGGAGTCGGGGATGACCAGATGGGCAGCAGTGGAAGCATGTACCAGCCTGGCCCCAAGATCCTGGTACAGACCCTACAAGGCAGTTCCTGAGCGCTGNAAGGGAGGGTGTGTGCTGACATGCGATGTAGCTGCTCCATCTGGGTGCCTCTCCTGAGTGAGACGGGTGGAGGGTGCAGGGTAGGGGCGCAGGAAGGGTGGACTTGGTCCAGATCTGTGGGAAGAGCCATCAGGCAGGGGAGAGGGCGTCTTCAGAAAGGAAGTGGGGGATGCAGAGGGAGATCGCGGCCTGCTGATCCCTGTACGATGGGATGCCTCAGAGGGAGAAGGTGACATGATCCAATGCATAATTATAGAAGGTTCCTCTGCCTGCGAGAGGCATGTGGAGAAGAGTGGAAGGAGTCGGGGATGACCAGATGGGCAGCAGTGGAAGCATGTACCAGCCTGGCCCCAAGATCCTGGTACAGACCCTACAAGGCAGTTCCTGAGCGCTGGTCTCCTGTCTGGAATATATCCTTTAGCATTTGTTGGAGAGCTGGTTTTGTGGTGCTGAATTCTCTCAGCTTTTGCTTGTCTGTAAAGCTTTTGATTTCCCCTTCATATTTGAATGATATCCTTGCTGGGTACAGTAATCTGGGCTGTAGGTTATTTTCTTTCATCACTTTGAGTATGTCTTGCCATTCCCTCCTGGCCTGAAGAGTTTCTGTGGAGAGATCAGCTGTTATCCTTATGGGAATCCCCTTGTCTGAGCGCTGGTCTCTAAGTTCAGCCTTTTCATTTTTCAAAAAGCCAAGTAAGAGATAAGTAGTTATTCTGTTGTCAGAATCATAGCCCCCAAACCCTAATCTTATACTAATTAGAGGGGTTTAATAGGAGAATATGTTATGAAAATTTTAAAACACGTTTCCCACAAAAATTTTTATATACCAGAAATGGAAGAGACAAATTCAGTCCTTTCACCTCTATCTGATTCAGCTTAGTGTTGGTGTAGTTTTAAATATCTCCTGTGGTGAGTCTTCATTGTTCCCTAAAGGCAATTGTTTTCATATTTCAAACATCCTTCTAGTAAGAATTTAAATTGTAATTTTTTTTTCCTATTTTAAACTAACAAAGAGTCAGCGAATGCATATTCAGTATAAGAAGAGCTGACTGGGGGATTTAAAAAATTGTGACACAATACTTTTTGAATTAATTTCTTAGGTTCACTAAATTATGTTGGACAATCCAAAAGGAATTCCTGTCTTTCTTATAAAATTATGTATTCCAGGTATTTCTAGGTTACTAATCTTAATCTCTTACTCTTCTCTTGTCCCTTAGTCCACATCAAAAAAAGGCAAAAAAGAATCATTGATTTAGCCAAGCTAGACATCAAAGGACTGATCTTCCCACAAATCAATCCCCTGGGGTCTTAATTGCTTTGCTGATTTCTCCCAAACTTTCTCATTTGTCTATTGAACTGCTCATTCCTACAGCCTCAGGTTTGTTGTCAGAAATTCTTCCCTTTTCTGTTTTTTTTGCTACAAGTTGTCGTCCAGCTAGCAGTTCTTGGAAAAGTTAGTTGCTGCCCTGGCGACTAGCACAAGGAACACCAGATCTCAGAGACGCAGCCCCACCTCGTCTTGGGCATCACATGGACTAAATCCCGGACTCTGGGGTCCTCGTCTTTAGAGAATGATCATTCCCAGCAAACACTAACGTCATCGCTTTGCCTTTGTTGTTTCTTCTCTTTCAAAAGCAAAATTAATGCGATGATAACCTCCTTCTCCCCAGACCTGGGTATCGATTTCTGCTTCATTTTCTGGCCCCTCTTCTCAGTTCTGAAGACACTACCAAAGGGGCGTTATTGATCAGCGGGCTGCCGGTCACTTCCTTGGGCACAAAGGACACAGACCCTGTCACCTCCGTGCCCTGGAATAGACCTGAAGGTAAAGGGTCAGAGATGAAAGGCTTCAGATCAGTTCTTCTTTGTAATCAGTCTCTCAGGAAGGCCGAGCCTCTGTTTACACCTGTCCTTGGGGTTTAAGATGGAAAACTTTTACTCCCAGGTCCAGACGTGGGTGCAGGTGAAGCAGAACACTTATCTTTCTCAGTTTCTCATGGGGGCAGATGGATTGTTTGTGGTTAAGGCAGTTTGCCTTTTTAGGAAAAAAGCTGATGCATCCTGAGTCTTTCGTTTGTTGCCTGCACCGCTGAGACTCCATCTGTTACAGAGATCGTAACGCTTTAGACGTCGGCTAGAGAGCACCCAAATTAATTTCCTCTGAAAAAGGACCCTGAAGGATTCCTTCTTCTTTCCTTGGGTTGCAACGATGTCATTGATTTCATTGTTAAACCGGAGCAGAGAGGGTCAAGGGAGTTTGGGGAAGCTGAGAGAAAGAATGCCAGAAAAAAAGGCATTAGTCATCTACCTTCACAGAGTGGCCGCTGACCATTCAAGACTCTCAACCACCACCTGGAGAAGAGAAATGTTCTAAAGTGGCCTTGGCTTAACCCACCCCTTCTTAGGGTGCACTCAATGACTAATTTTTAAAAGCAAAGTTGCATCTTGAAATTCTGGTAACTGCTGTTAATATTTCATAGTATTCCTAGGTTATTGCCTTAAAACAGAAATGTGTTTCCCATTTGAGTTGCACCAATCTCCTCTTCTATTCTCCCTGCCCCTCCTCATGCCCTGGCCATTTATATCCTTGCTCATTAAATAAGGGGAATTATTCTCACGCATGTCTCCTAAGTTCTTTGTAGTTGGTAAAGCTGCGAACATGTGAAAAGGCAATACGTCCAATAGGCCACAAAGAATGGGAAAATGTGCAGAGTTCAGTTTGAGAAGAAAAGTGGCTCTTGGGGGCTTCCCTGGAGTTCCAGTGGTTAAGACTTCACCTTCCAGTACAGGGGTGCTGGTTCAATCCCTGGTCGTGGAGTTAAGATCTCACATGCTTCTTAGCCAAAAAATCAAAACATAAAACATAAACACTGTTGTGACAAATTCGATAATGACTTTAAAACTGGCCCATTAAAAAAAAAAAAAACCTTTAAGAAAAGAAAACTGGCTCTCTTGCTTCATGGGATGGTAATGCTGGGGCATTTGGGGTGGGTGTTATGCCCTGTGATTCAGACCAAGAACAGCTCCTTTTTCCCCCAAGGAGCGAGGAGGAGAAGCAATCTGGTCTCAGAGCAGTAGGGTTCAGCCTTCTTCCCAGAACCTGCCAGGCTTTCTCCCAGATGCGTCCAATCTGGCTCCTGACCCCACAAGAGCCCCCTCTTCTTGGTCTCCCCTATCCCAGCTCTGAAGCTAGAAGGCAGGTATATTTGAGATTGTGTAGTTACACCTACCCAGATGGCTTAGCAGTAAAGAATCTGCCTGCCAACGTAGGAGACACAAGAGACATGGGTTCGATCCCTGGGCCAGGAAGGAGGAGAAACTGGCAACCCACTTCAGCATTCTTGCCTGAGAAATCCAATGGAGAGAGGAGCCTCGTGGGCCACTGCCCATGGGGTTGCAAAGAGTCGGACACAAGTGAGTTCACAGACACAGCTACACCTGCAGCATGTTTAGTAGAGGGCACACCTAACTGCTTGGTACCTCAGTGAGAACACCTGCATCTGAAAAACATAATTGGAAATCACTTCCACAACCGGCTGAATATAACTAACTATAAATACAAGGTACCTCTTTTCCCAGAGCTTAAACGTGATCAGCTCCACAGACCACTGATCTGCTCAAGCAGCAAGTGCACGGTTGCTCCATTTCTCTTTCATGTGGACGTCCAACTCTCCTGAGTATTTCAATTACTCATAAAAACTGAGTCGTTTTTGGAAAAATCCATATAGAAAGATTAATTCTGTTTGTCTAGAGTTGAGATTGTTTTGGTCAACCTTAGCCAAGGAAAGTCCCCAGACATGTGACTCACGGAGGCAGCGTTCCCTTCTCTCTGCTCCTCTGGGTTCTGTTTAACTCTGTCATGAAAGAAACAAGGTGGTTTTCAGAGATCTATCTGCAAACGTTAATCTTGTTGTGATAAGCAAGAAATCTATGCTATTTGCTTTAGAGTATTTCCCATCAACATCAAGCCCAGCTGGTAACTCACTTTGTGTCATAAAACAATTCACATGGACACTGGGATCAGCAGAGCTTTGAAGACAGTGTCAGTCAAGATATGACCCCTTTGTACCCGACTGCTCCCAAATTCTGCAGAAGATTGCCTCCTCCTAGTTGTTGGGTGATTCTAGATCATTAATCAACAACATGGAGGCTATGAACACCACTTGTCCAACAAGTCTATGACAAAATTTAAATTCACTCCTTTAATCCATGTCGCTAGCCAGGAAAAGTGCCCTTCAGAATTAACCTACTGTGGTTGCATTAAGTCTCCAGTGTTTACTGCTTGCTTGTTTAATTCATTGACTTTATAATTCTCTATCTCATCCTATATATATTTGTTTGTATATATATATATATATATAAAACCATTTGTATGTACTTGCCTATATCATGTCCATCAGTGTGTATTTCCTACAAACTTCCCCCAAATGGGAATATTCTCTTACAAATCCACAGATTAATGGTCAAATTTGGGAAATTTTAAATTATTTCAAAACTTTAATCTAATATGTATCCTATATTCCAATTTCTTGATTATTTCAATAAGGTGCATCATGGCTATTTTTAAAAACACTGGTCTGGTGTAGGATCCAGACCAGAGTCATTTGTTATACTTAGTTGTTGTGTCTTGACGGTTTTCTTAAATTTGGGACAGTTCCTTAGTATTAATCTTTTACTGTCAACGTCTTTGAAGAGTATCAGTTGGTTACTTTTTAGAGTGTCATTTGATTTGGGTTTCTCTGAAATTTTTTTTTTTCTCCTTCCCACCAGCTTTATTGATGTAATTCTGTAAGTTCCTTAAATTTTCTGGTTCTTCGATTCTTTGACTGCAAAAAAGAGAATAATAGTAGTAAAATTACCACTCGGTAAATTTAAGGATTTAATAAATTAATGTAGATAAATTGTCCATGTTCGTTATGTTACCAGCTATTTTTCTGATTTGAAAATATTATTCTAAAAAATGTGAGCTATACATACAAGGAATGTTATTCAGCCTTTCACTTCAGTTCAGTCGCTCAGTCGTGTCCGACCCTTTGCGATCCCATGAATCGCAGCACACCAGGCCTCCCTATCCATCACCATCTCCCGGAGTTCACTCAGACTCACGTCCATCGAGTCCATGATGCCATCCATCCGTCTCATCTTCTGTCGTCCCCTTCTCCTCCTGCCCCC